>JAQGAE010003214.1:0-15322 GCA_034696685.1 Julus scandinavius | reverse complement strand
GTTCGTCGAAAAGACAGACAGGAGTTGGCTCGTCACGAACACTTCTCGACCTTTCTACAAACAGTATGCGAACTGTACGTAACGCAGTCCTAACTTGCGAGCCGTACGGTTCGCAAAACGTTCGGCTCGCGTTCTGCTCGCATATGTATACGCGCCTTAATAGTATATTTCGATAATGGACACGCCTCTGAGAGTAGCACTGTCCGAGAGCTGTGTTTTACGAATTATATCGTGAGCCCTGGCCTTTCTGATAGCAGCTCGTGAAATACGTGCGATGTTTGAATCTTGAGAGCAGCTATCGAGAGCTAGGCCAAAAATGTAGCGCATTTTTAAAATTAAGAAAACTCTATCTTTAATATACTCTCCACGATTACCCAATTTTACATGCTTTCGCGAGTGCTTTTGCGAGCAATTTTGACTAGATTGCTCGCCGAGTACTCGCGATAGCGCAATCTGCTGAAAGCAACTCTCAAATGGACAGCCATATGAGAGTAGCCATTGAGAGTGAAGCGCGCTTTTAGAGTCTGTTTAGTATTATTTGGATTTCTGGTAATATTCATTTTTATTATTATGTATTTTTTATGAATAAATTTCAATTATAAACACAGTTGTATTTTTTGGTAGATGTCCTTGGGGTGGGAGTGGGGTATCACTTTGCAATCCTGTTGACCATAACAGGTTCAGCTGACCTTACATTCTTTCGGTCAGCTTTTCTTCATTCCACAAGCTGACTTGAGAGGGAAAGGAGCTCCCTCCTTGATTTGCCACTACTTCAACTCCAGGATTTAAGGATTCTACTGCAGTCTACCAGGAGCCAACTGGGTTTTAAGCAAGTAAGGGCATACCTGGATGTTGACCAGTAGGAAGTCAGTTTTTTCCCAAGAAACCAAACGGCCCTTTTAAGGGCCACCACCAAATGAGAGAGAATACCAAAGCAAACTGTTAACCCACGCGATTGTCGCCATTGACCGCAACACTTCCAACACGGAGTCAGATGTGGTCTCGCTCGTGTATCGTCACTATCACCACAACCGTCATCATTATTGTTTCACCAACTACGAGAGTAGGCTGTTAAGTAATGCCTCCACCTTCATACCTCCTCAACAGATACTGGTGTGATCTACATACTCTCCTCTTCCACTTCACTTAAAGAGAAGTACTAGCAGTGAACGGTTGTGTTGTTAAAGTGTGAATAATGGAACCTCGTGCAGTAGCTCAGTTCTTCTGATTAAAGCAACGTACTGTCATTGAATTCTTAACGGCACAAGGTGTCACTCCGAAGGAAATTCATCGGAGATTGCAGGTTGTTTACGGTGATTGTGTCGATGCGAGTACTGCGTGTCGTTGGGCCAGTAAGTCTAAAGATACTGATGCACGAACGAGTGACTTGCCTGGCATTGAATGAGTTGGTACCATGTGATTTCCATCAAGGGCTAAAATGGCACATCAAGGGCTAAAATGGCTCATCAAGGGCTAAAATGGCTCAACAAGGGCTAAAATGGCTCATCAAGGGCTAAAATCGCTCATCAAGGGCTAAAATGGCTCATCAAGGGCTAAAATGGCTCATCAAGGGCTAAAATGGCTCATCAAGGGCTAAATATGGCTCATCAAGGGCTAAATATGGCTCATCAAGGGCTAAATATGACCCACCAAGAAAGACCTTGAAATTACAGGGTGTCCAGTAGCCTTGAAATTGGTGACATGCATCAAATGCTATAGTGCATTTATGAAACTCTTTGGAAAGCCATTGTTGAGGTCCTTGAAATTTTAAAGAATCATCCTTGAAATCTTTGAATTCTGTTTCAGCAAATGGACACCCTGTGAGTTAAATTTCATTGTCTTTTCAGTTCCACAACATTCTCGCCGCCTGAATCTCAAGAGCCAATGGGCCTCAGCCATCATATCGAAGGGATTTCTTTTCGTCATGCTGATAGATGTGATTCTACGGCCGACAAAAGAGAGGACATGGCCTACGCTGAAAGGGAGGCAAAGTCTGTGGCCGAATGTAGTCTCGGAGACTCCTTAGGGATGAAAAGTCTCGGGGTGCCCTTAGAGGCGCTCCACACAATGGCCATTGAAAACTCGAAAAAGGATTCCAAGACGCAAACAGTCGACGAGTACAACGAGTCCATCAAGTACACGTACCCCTATTACACCTACGATGAAAACTTCCAGCCTATAGTCAAAACCATTCTCGTAACGCACGACGATCGTCATATAACGGCTCCATCCATAACAGACCGGTTCGTGGGACCAGATATCTTAGAGTAGATCTCTGAGGGTAGATCTCTGAAAGCAGATCTCGCCAATGGACATACTTCTGAGAATAATTGTGAGAAATGGTCCACATTAAGAAAACCACATCCTGGAGAGTATAACTCGAGAGAGATGCTCTCCGTAACTCTCGAGAGATGCTCTCTGTTAGCATATCTCTATTAGAATAGCACGTGCTACTATCACCTTGGCCTCTCTGATAGTAGCTCGCGAAATACGAACTATGTTTGAATCTTGAGAGCAGCTGTCGAGAGCTAGGCCGAAAACGTAGCACATTTCCATATTAAGAAAACTCCATCTGTAATACACTCTCCGAGAGCAGTTTTTTTGACTAGATTGCTCGCCGTGTACTCGCGAGAGCGCCACACAAGGGCTAAAATGACCCACATAGAAAGACCTTGAAATTACAGGGTGTCCAGTAGTAGCCTCGAAATTCGTGACATGCATTAAATTCTATAGTGCATTTATGAAACTGTTTGGAAAGCTAGTTGAAATTTTAAAGAATAATCGTTGAAATCGTTGAATTCTATTGCAGCAAATGGACACCCTGCGAGTTGAATTTCATTGTGTTTTCACTTCCAGAACATCGTCGGTGCCTGAATCTCGCCGGCCAATGGGCGCCAGCCATCATATCGATGGGGTTTCTTGTCGTCGTCCTAGTAGATGCCTTGATTGTAGGGCCCAGAGACGAAAGAAATTCGCCGCCATCGTCTACGATGAAAAGATGGCGAAGTCGAATGCCGAGACTCGCCTCAGAGACGCCTCAGGGCACAAATTACCTCCGTTTCCCTTAAAGGATCTCATGAGCATGGCCATTGAAAACTCGGAAAAGTATCCCAGGATGCTAACAGTCGACGAGATCAACGAGTTCATCGTCGCCAAATTCCCCTATTTCAACTACCATAAAGAACACTGGCGTCGCATGGTCACAATCATTCTCGCCACGAACGATTGTTTCCTAAGGGTTCCATCTTTAAGAGACCAGTTGGTGAATTGCAGCACTGACATCGTCCGTTGGAGATACGTAAATCCCTCCGAGAAATAACTGCGCGATTCCACCTCATGTCCTGGAAAATAAAATGTAGCTCTCTGATAGCAGATCTCGCCGAGGAACACACTTCTGGGAATAATTATGAGAAATTGTACACTTTCAGAAAACGACATCCTGGAGAGTAACTCGAGAGAGATGCTCTCTGTAGCTCTCGAGAGATGCTCTCCGTTACTGTAGCGAGATGCTCTCCGTAACTCTCGAGAGATGCTCTCTGTTACTGTAGCGAGATGCTCTCCGTAACTCTCGAGAGATGCTCTCTGTTACTGTAGCGAGATGCTCTCCGTAACTGTCGAGAGATGCTCTCCGTAACTGTCGAGAGATGCTCTCTGTAACTGTCGAGAGATGCTCTCCGTTACTGTAGCGAGATGCTCTCTGTAACTCGAGAGATGCTCTCTGTAACTCTCGAGGGATGCTCTCCGTAACTGTCGAGAGATGCTCTCCGTAACTGTCGAGAGATGCTCTAAGTAACTCTCGAGAGCATTTTTGACTAAATTGCTCGCCGTGTACTCGCGAGAGCGCTACACAAGGGTTAAATAATGGCACACCGAGAAAGACCTTGAAATTACAGGGTGTCCAGTAGTAGCCTCGAAATTCGTGACAACATCAAATTGTATAGTGCATTTATGAAACTGTTTGGAAAGCTAGTTGAAATTTTAAAGAATAATCGTTGAAATCCTTGAATTTTATTGCAGTAAATGGACACCCTGAGAGTTGAATTTCAATGTCTTTTCACTTCCAGAACATCGTCGGCGCCTGAATCTCGCCGGCCAACGAGCCCCAGCCATCTTAGCAGAGATGGTTTTTGTGGTTTTGGTGGCTTCTCGCCCGCCGCACGACGCTGGTTTGCCCGCGTCGCCCACTGCGAAAGAATCGCGAAGTTGTTTGCCGATCGTTGTCTCATGTCCTCCTTAGGCCACAAAAAGCCCCCGTTGTCCTTAATTCAACTGATCACAATGGCCATGCTCAACTCGGGAGTGGATTCCAAGATGCTAACAGTCGACGAGATCAACGAGTTCATCGTCGCCAACTTCCCCTATTTCAACCACGACAAAGAGAGCTGGCATCGCATGGTCCCAATCATTCTCGCTTCCAACGCTTGTTTCGTAAGGATTCAGGACAATCCGTTGGGGCATCCTGGAATGGGCATCGTCCGTTGGGGATTCGACCTAGAGTATTCGTACGAGTAATAACTGGGTGCGTTACTACAATATCATCTAAAAAGTCCACAAAAAAACCTGGAGAGTAACTCTCGGATAGCAATCTCGCCAAATGACACCTGTGAGAGTAGCACGTGCTACTGTCTGAGAGCTCTCTTAAATATCCTGGGGGGAAAATACCTGGAGAGTAACTCTCGGATAGCAATCTCGCCAAATGACAAACCTCTGAGAGTAACGAGTGCTCTCTTAAATATCCTGGGGAAATAAATTTTAAAAAACCTGGAGAGTAACTCTTCGATAGCAATCTCGCCAAATGACACACCTCTGAGAGCAGAGCGTGCTACTGTCTGAGAGCTCTCTTAAATATTCTGGGGGCAAAAATACCTAGAGAGTAACTCTCGGAAATCAATCTCGCCAAATGACAAACCTCTAAGAGTAACGAGTGCTCTCTTAAATATCCTGGGGAAATAAATAAATAAAAAAAACCTGGAGAGTAACTCTCGGATAGCAATCTCGCCAAATGACACACCTCTGAGAGCAGAACGTGCTACTGTCTGAGAGCTCAATTAACTATCCTAGGGATAAGTGCGCTTCCACTTGAGAGTTACTCTCAAGTGGAAGCGCACTTTTTAGAGTCGGTTTAGTGTTATTTGTATTTCTGGTAATATTCATTCTTATTAACGTGTATTTTTTATGAATAAATTTCAATTTCTAAACACGATTGTATTTTTTGGCAGATGTCCTTAGGGTGGGGGTGGGGGTTAAAGCGCCGAGGGGTGACGGTGGGACACGTGCCGATGGCGTGGGAGGGGGGAGACTTCCGACACGGAGGCAGATGTGGTCACGCTGGTGCATCATCACTATCACCACAACCATCATCATCATCATCATCATCGTGGTCATCATTATTGTTTCATAAATGATAAGGAACTGTAAAACAAGAGGCACACGTGTCCAGAGTGGGGTGTGCCGCCAGGTGGCCGCCAACAACACAAACGGCCCGTTACACAATATGCCAATTAAAAGAGTGCAATCCTTGATATATATATATATATGGCTAATTGGGCGTGTTAATGTCACACGGAACGATGGCTTTTGGAAACATCCAGGATGACCTTTGTCCTCTTTATTTTGATCATGGGTCCTGTCCAGGAAGGATGCCTCGTATCCTATACCATAAGGGGATTCCTAGCGAGTAGCGCCGCCTGGTGCTTATATTTATACGTGTGTTGTAATTTACGTTATAAATTATGTTTATATAAATTAAATCGATATGGCATCGATTTGCCTTTTTAAAGCACTGACAATTGAAACGTATCGATATTTCGATTTGATTCGATATATCATTTTACCCAATGCACGTGATACCGATATTTTTTTGTTCTAAATTTGATATTCGATATCGATGTTTATCGTTCGATATTTGTCACGTTCTAAAACGATTTAAAATCGATATGGAATCAGAACCCTTTGTCACAAAAACCATATCGATATATATTGTTTGAAATTTGTAGGGGAGATTGAGTAGAAATGGAACATTTTTCACATTTCTGTTTTAAAATTATTCACAAACCATAAAACGTAACAGATTTCATTCACAAATTTACTTTATACTATTGGGAACATTGCGCGCAGTGTTGAAAATATTTTCTTATTACTAAAATAAAAAAAATAATTGAAATAAAACTACTCTCCATAGTGTGTCCCAATCCTCTTGCGCACAGGTTGAATGCATTGCAGGAGGATTGGGACACTGTTTTTGAAAAGAAAATGCAAAGGATTTTACCACACTAAATTAATTTTTTTGATTTATTCGCAATAATAAGAACACAGTTTACCTTTTAGCAAGATTTTTTTTACGAAAAATAACGAACTATTGAAAATTAACTAACATCGATGCAACATGTGTAGATTTCCTGCAATTTTGATTTTCCTCCACACAGAAAAGGCTGGGGGAAGCTTCGGAATGACATCAACTTTTGTAACCATGTTTACGACTCGTGTATCAGTAAATTTCAAACTCACGGTGTTCTCCTTTCTTCGCAAAAAATACATTTCAGCTTCTTCGAGTTCATACCCACATTATTTTTCTTGGCAAATCTCACCGACACAAAATCACCAGCTTCAACATCAAACAGTAAAAAACTGTTTTGCACGTGCTTAAGATTCCTCCGACACGTGCTAAAGTTCTAAAAGCAAAAATGCATGAAAATTCCAGCAACAGGGAATATGTCCCATTTCTCCCCCACTGTTGTGTCCCAATCCTCCTGCCCCTAGGTCTTTGTCTCAAACACACTGTATTATTAAAAGGACCTGGCAGATTGGTGCGAAACATTAAATGACATCATAACCATCCTAACTGCTATTAATGTACTTAATTTTAAAACGGTTCCTCTCTAAAAATACTTTTAGAAGAGTTTAATATTGCAAGTAAAAACATACTTTTTGGTAGTGAAATCACACTTTTCCTTCCCATATTCTTGTGTTTCATCAGAAGGCCATCATTTTACACTTTCAAATTTTAAATTATTGACAATGTCCCATTCCTACCCACTCCCTCTATTGTATTTCATATCGATATTAGTTACTCAGAACCCTGTGTCATATCGATGTTTATCGCTTGAAAATTGTCATGTTTTAAAACGATTTCATATTGATCGATATTAGTTGCTCAGAACCCCAAAAGCACCACCAGGAGGCGTTCAATAGTAATAAGACTATTTCAAAGGTCCTAATATAAGGATATTTTTGGGGCCACATATATATATATGAAATTAATCCAGCCATATCGCAATCTCACTAATGAGACGGTAGCCTGGCCATGGCTAATATCGGCACAAATCGATATTCATCACCCCAAAATTGCGTCTGGGGCGATGGGGGGGAGGGAGACCCCGGATCCAACTGGACATCCGGCAATTTGCCAGGCGGGTTTTGCAATATCTCCGCAAGTGTTGACATTGGCGACGGTGGCGCCGGCCGCCCCCGGGTCTGCGGCCCTATATTACCAAGATGTGGGTAAACATGACGGCCTCGGGTGACACTTATTGCCGGACCCGAGATTTACGACCAGGGCTCGAGTGGCGCCACCTCCAGGGGCACGGATCACCGCCAGGGGGAGGCGGAATACGGTGGTGTGGGTTTTCAAACGGTGTGCCGCGGCACACGAGTACTGTGCAGGTGTATGCCCCATATATATATAGGCCCTAAATAGCTTATGAATTCCATATAGCCGAGCTTTAGAATTTTAGTCCCCTATTTCAGTGTGCCGCGACAATTTCAGACTAGCATTCCTGCGTTGTTTGGCTCGCCAAAGAAAGCTCTTTGACTGCAGATGTGGCATCAAGGACCATTCGCATGACAAATGACCCCATGTTTTCCTATGAATTTCAGTCTTCACAGGTCGTTGCTGACCAATCAGGAGGGTCCTGGTACGTGTGGACCACGCCCCATCTGGAACCCTCTTGACCCGACCCCTAGCTTCTCCGGGCGACCTTTGACCCATGCTATGCAGTCTGACATGGTGACCCCTTCTAACCCGGATGACCTGATGATGGACGACGTGACCGCTCTGTTTCTGCAGCCCAGTTCAGCCGTGGATGTGGAGGCCAAATGTCAAAGGTCAGTTAACTCTCGTGACTTACTCTCAGAGGGTTGTCCATTTCAGAGTTGTTTTGGCCCGTTGGTACATCTCGTCAAAAATGCTTGAGAGCGTTTGGGCATTCCCTGAGAGTATATTAAACTTTGGCTATATTGTCTGCCTAGCTCTCGAGAGCTGCTCTCAGGAATGTGCGGCTTATTTAAGTCGTGAATGTACTATATCTCAGGTAGTTTGTGTTTTATTTTCTTCACAGGCTGGAGCGTCTGGTGGCTATTCTTCGCCGGAAGTTGCTGACGTCGTGACGTCATCCTAACCGGAAGTTGTCCTCTTTCCAATTCCGTAGTACGTTCTGTTAGAAAAACAAAAAGCATGCTGGTCTGGGTTTCACATAATATCATAAAAAGGTAATCATAAAAATTCACTTTTTGTATAGTATTTTCTTTTTTCGTCGTTGCCCATATTTAAATTTCAGTCGGTCTCTATTAGTAGCCGGGCCGCGATTTTTTCAGCGTCGAAACGCTATTGGACGATGGGTTTGGACCACTACGCTGCCTGGTGACAGAGACTGGAAGTAGTAAAAGGTAAGGACAAATTATTTAAAATGGTTGAAACATGCGTAGCAACGGAGTCTAATCTCCATAGGTGCGGGGTCGTTTATGCCGGGGTTCAAAGGTCGTGTTTGTCGGCACCCGCCGTGGGGTGGCGCCGCCGCCATTAAAATTCCTTTCTCGTGATCCGGTTGCTAAGGAATTTCACAATTTTATAGTCAATAGAAACGCAGCTGTAGTGTGTAAAATTTAAAGGTAAATAACAGCCTAACTTATTCTACTTTTCTATCTCAAGTATCGTCTCAAGTAACGATCTGAGAAACCAATCACTCACCCCCATCTCGCAAACTTAAGTAGTTTTAGATTTTCGTTGTTTCCGATATTCCTGCTGTGTATTGTGGTTCTCCAAGATGGCCGACACATACGAGGTGAGCTGAGTCTAATACAAAATACTACTTTTAGGATGAAATAGGACCTATTTTTAAAAAGTACATGCCCTGGGTTGAAAATGTATATTTGGCACATATTACACGTGTCATATAAGGCATTTAGTCTATAATTTAACATATTTCTCATATGAGAATATATAAAAATGCATCCTAGTATGTCAAGTTGGTAGTTAAGAAATGTAGGATGCAAAATAGACGTATGGTTTGATTTTGAAAGTTGTAGAGGAGGACAGTATCAGTCTAAAATTGCTTTATTTAGTATTACAATGTCCTTCTGCGAATTTATTTCAAGTTTCTCGTGATGGAAGCACCCCTTATCACAATTTTCAATTTTACTCCCCGTTAAGAAAATTTAAGGGGGGGGGGGGGGGAGACAGACTTTTTAGTCACGCTGTATATACGCGGGACTGTAACGTGTATCTATTTGTCGTTTAATAAATAATAGTTAATTGAAATAATTAACTATACATTTTCATATATATTCAAGTGGTTGTTTTAATTGTGGAGACATAGACCCAATATTTGTTCAATTTTCACAATGTTTCGAGTATGCCCACAGTTTAAATTGTTTTAATGTGATGATTAGCACCCGAAGAAGGCCTAAATTGAATAAATATTGGGTCGTGAATTAATTTTGCCTCCCATAATTATAATAAATGGATAATTATCAACAAAAACAATGGTCGGTGACACGACTTGGCTGGGAAAGCATTTTTAGACTAGTACCTTTTCTGTATAATATGTATATATTGCAGTTGAAAAGATAATGTTCTCTTTTTGATTCGTGTTGTTTAGATTTTCACAAAACGTTTGATAGAAAAAACATATTTTGATTAGTATTTAATCAACATTAATGATATGAAATAAGAATGCGTTAAATTCCATATTTTTGATTCTAGAATTATACGTTTTTGGAACGTTTGCACGCGAAGGCGACGTCACTTCCGTCGTCTCGCGTGCACTCCATTAAATTTCGAACGTAATATGGAACGCTCCCTAATGTGCATTTAAGTCAAGTTTGAAATATAATTATAAATGCGAGGAAATGTTAGTTTTATTTATTTTCGTCATGAAATGAATAGGAAAATTCGTAATACCGACTCGGCTAATCGAAATTGAACTGTGTGCGAAGTCGATGTCGAAGAATTTGCCGTAAAAGATGCGCATCACGTGACTGCTGTGACGAAAATCCAATTAAGGTTGTTTTCCATTTTAATTAGCAATTAACTAGATAGCTAATGGCTCCCAAAGCTGTTATCGAATCGTTGCCAGTGGAGCGTTCGCCCAATCGAGCGACTCTTAAGCCTAATTAAGCCACGCGATCGCTTATTAATTAGTAGAACGAGGAAATTTCAAACCCCACCGATGACGTCAGAGCGTCTTTATCACCTAGGTGTTACCTGCTGATTGGTTGAAAATGACGACGACACATTAAACTAGGCCTGAAATTGTCGCGGCACACCGGCTGAAAAACACACGCAAATGTAACACGATACGAATGTTCCGGATACACAAATAACCGGAACACTATACTATTCTGTTCAAAATCCACAAAAAAAAAGGTCCTGGCCATGTGAAGATGGTTTTATGGCCCCACCCCCTGCATTGCGTCAGAATTTGCGTGGGACCCTGCCCCAGCACCGGCAACGCGAATGACAGCCGTGAGAACATGTGTTCAAATAAAGACGTGTTTACTTTGCTGAGACCGTGTAATGGGACACCTCTGGAGGTACTAATGCCCTTGCCAAACAATGGTCCTTGTACAAACTCTAGATACAGCCACTAAGTGCTGACACGGGGACCTTAATTGGCACTCCCCTCCCAAACCCAAACCTCCCCATCTGTCCAAAGAACGCGTATTTAAGGACATCGCCCTTGGATTTTTTCAGAATAGGTCCTTTTAACGTTGTTTGCTCTTGGGGCAGGCTACCTTTTGGGAACCTTTGGAGACTGCTAATTTTGGGGGTTTCCTATCAATTCACAACTATAGAATGGTCGTGTCATGTTTGTCGCTTGTCATAATTAAGGTTAAGGCGTTTTGTGGAACAGTAACACGCGCGTATTTGTCAAAAACGCCCTTTTACACCACATGCTCGGTGCCCTCCTCTCCAGTCTCCTGTCCAGGTCCCAAATTACCAACATGGGCCCTAATGATGTCATTTGGACTGCTCAGAAAAACCGTGGGAGACATGTCGGCGAAACGTGACGTCATAATGACGTTTACATTCTATTTCAATACGTCATTGTTTCATCTAAAATGACGTCAAAGTTTGTTCTGGTTTCATATACAGCATTCCACCTTATTTCAATGGCAATGACGTCATCTTATCCTATTATGACGTCATTTCAACTACAGTGACGTCAAACTTTCATACACAAATGGTTTTCTTATTTCGATTCCGTCCCATTTTTTTGTGTATGACGTCTAAATTCGATCTGAATTACGTCATTATTGCTCCCCCAACTACTTTCTGGGATGTATAGTTAGTGCCGCGGATTATTTTGACACGTGCTCGGGTTAATCCCAGCCTGGCACCTCGTCGCCGATTGGTCCGTCGTGTTTTGGATTCTTATTTTGTCACGTGCCCAACGTTCCATCTCACGCGCGGCACGTGCGTTCGAAATAAAAAAAAGAACGCAAAATGGCGTCTTATTTTTAATTCGTGTGTGACCATAGTCGTCGATGTGATTCCTCTCTCGTTTCGTGCTAGTCGATTAATCTCGGTGAGCCGAATCTTGTCACGTTTGTCCACGCGTCCAAATGATCCTTTTTGCGTGCTTTTTTAAGCCACTTCCTTCCTTCCTCCGAGTTGACCCTCGCGCGCTTCGTAACCGACAGAAAACTCCAGAATTTAGCCGCTTTTTCGTATGCGTCATCATGAAAAGGATCAAAAACCAGAAGCCCAGTGATCATATAGGGATAGGGACCTAAAAACAACTGCGTTTCAGCTATTGGAAGGTAAGCAATAGGGTTTTTCACACACTGTAATGCTCATGTAGCCTCAATATTCAAATCTAGAACCATGTCTTCCCTGGCTATCAAACATGTTCAAGAATACAATGTTTCCGGTTTCTCTTGAATGTATGTATGTATGTTTTATGTTCAATGCAGTGGAGACGTGGCTTAAGTCACGCATCCTTATTGTTGACAGATCGAACGCTACGTTGCCAGTCTCATTACTTAATTTACACACCTCGTTTATGTAAGTTGAGCTTATGTGTCAGGCTATTCCCAGCTGCACGTGTTAAGTTACGTATCCACCAAAAGAAACATAAACATCAAACATACACAAAAGACACTAAAACATTGTTTTTCCAAACATGTGTGGCAAATTCCTCTGATCCGGACCGCACATGAAAAAACATGAAAATGTGGGGGGGAAAACACCACATTGTTCGCAAACACTTCTGGACACAACAATGTTTGCAAGTGTATGTTTGTTGTGTGGTAAGTTTCTTTTGGTGGATATCCACCTTGAGGGTTGTCATCGAGCGCCCTCTGCCGTGAGTATGCTTGTCCGCCATTAGTGAAGCGTGTAACCGTGACTGATGGTGTGAACACATTGACTAGGGGAGGTCCCATTGTTGCTTTGAGTCAGTGACACGACCACCTAAACGTTAATCCCGACCGATTCACTTAACGGGATCAAAACCAGGCTCCGAATGCAGGTGCTGCAAAACGAACACCTAAAAAAAATCACCAAAAAGCACGGGAAAATGAAATGAAATTCGCCAACATTTTTGCCTTTTTTTACCGTGAAAAATTCAACTTGTGTTCACTAGTATACAAATAGTTCGACATTCGTAAATCCTCACATAAATTACAACGGATTAACATAGGGTTCTCTTAAAACACATTTAGATAATCTTTATTGGATTACATTTCATGCTGAAATTTACGAAAATGTACACAATTTTGAGGAATTTGTTGAAAAAGTTGAACGGTGGAATTGTATACTCCCAGGTGGGGAAATGGTGTAGGGCAGAAATTTATATAAATTTACAAAAATGTTGATGAATTTGTTGAAAAAGTCATTGAAATTGTAATTGTATGCCCAGGTGAATATTAGCAAAAATTATATAGTGAAATTATAAAGAAATTTATATAAATTTACAAAAATTTGATGAATTTGTAGAAACAAGTTATTAAACCCTGGTGGGGGAAAATTATATATATAAGAAATTATTGTAAAATTTACAGACATTTTGAGAAATTTGTTGAAAAAGTTATTATAATTGTATATCCAAGTGGAGAAATTATATACCTGATCATTATCAAACAAGTATATAATGGAATTATAAATAAATTTACAGAAATTTACCAAAATTTGAGGAATTTTTAAAAAAGTTATTTAAATTGTAATTGTATATCCAGGTGAAGAAATTAAATTAAGAATATTAGCAAAACATTATATGATGGAATTATACAGAAATTTATAGAAATTTACCAAAAATGTGAGTAATATGTTGAAACCCTGTTGACCCTGTTATTGTCTTTCAAAATCTTTTTCAATTATAATGTGCATTTCAATAACTTTTTCAATAAATTCCTCAAAATTTCTGTAAATTTTTTAAATATAATTTTTCCCCACCAAGCTTCAATAAATTTTCTAACAAATTACTCTAAGTTTTGTAAATTTCTATAAATTTATTTCTTCCAGGCGTGAATATTAGCAAAAAAAGTATTTAAAAATATATAAGTTAGTAATGAGAAGACAGATATTGTAAAACATGTTTTTATTCGCATATTTTTAAATTGAACACTCTTTCATCACATAAATATTTGTATTTTATGAAGGGGTTAAAAAGCAACCAATGAGAGAGAGGCTTACACGTCATTCGAATGTTCTTTTTTATATTTTGAGGATATTTTGAAATAAAAAGGATTTTTTAATTATGAGGAATATTATCACAAAAAAAAAAAAAAAAAATGTTGAAGATTCGCGTTGATCAGATTTTTTGAAATTATTGATCTTCGTCATCCTTGAAATTCTTGAAATTCTGAAAAAAAAGAACATTTAGATATTAGAATATGAACCAAAATGTGTTAAAATCCAAGATGGCGGCCTTGTAGGGTAGTGCCATATGCCAGGCCCAGAAATCAGGTCTAAGGGCCCTCTATGAGCCCTCGAGGCAGGGGCCCCGAGTCCTCACTCGAGCACGCCTTGTTAAACACAAGATCGGACCCAGGTCCCAATCTGTCCCGATTATGGATCCGTCTCTCTTCATTTTTGCTCCCGGCCGGCTTAGCACCCACTTTTCCGAGGCTTAATTCCCCATCCAAATCCTAGGCTTAAGTCCCTTTTTACACCCCCCTCCCCCCTTCGAAACACCAGCGCCATCTGCTCACGACTAATTGTCTCAATCGGCCCCATATATTTATATGAATGCGTTAAGTCGGCCATTTTTAATCGTTATTGCCCGAAAAATCCCATGCTAATGAGGGGGGATAATGGCGGAGGGAAATGGGGGCTTAGCTGGAGGGGGTTAATACTTAACATCGATTTGTAAACCGCTTTGCATAAATTATCGCCTAACGCTAATTAATGCTAATAGGTGGCGCGATGGAGGGAGAGGGGGATCAAGTTGGATATGGCCAGCTCAAGTCCGGTCTCAAGTTTGAGTTTTTCTTTGTATGTTTTATGGGAGGAAGATCAAAATTGCTGGAAATCTACGCATTTTGCATCGATGTTACTTATCCTGCTAAAAGGTGAAGTGTGTTCGTATTATTGCGAATAAATCACAAAAAATTACAGTGAAACCAATTCGGTTTACGAACACCACGTGTTGTTGTTTCGCTTTACGAACGATGCTTCAGTTTACGAACCCATTTCTCTGGACCACTGAACAAAGGTCCGAGTTTCTGCACTTGTTTCACTAGTTCCAGCAGAACATCTTTGTTACGGATAAGTTTTACTAAATATGGGAAACATCAAAAATGTGTTAGAATTTCCGAGGATTTAAAGTAAAATCGATATTTGTTTCGAGGATGTAGCCTCAATTGCAAATGTGGCAAAAGTTGGTGTCTCTCGTTTTCTTCACACCAATTGCAGATGCAATGGATTTTGAATCCATCGATGACGTCGATTTCAGACTTAAATCACGTGATTAACGAAAGAATAGAGTAGAATAATACAACACATTTTCCTAATGGAAACGACGTTTGTTAGGGCCGGTTGCACCAACAAAGGTTAAGCTAAACCTAAGGTTAACCGTGAGTTAACTAGGAAAAGCATTGCACC
>JAQGAE010003213.1:0-15326 GCA_034696685.1 Julus scandinavius | reverse complement strand
GCGCGTCATATCCGGCCTTAGCAGACGGATTCATCGATCACTGTGCGCCACTTTCGCCCAGCGTGAACCAGCCTTTATATTGCCACTCAACAAAATTCCAGGTATAGCAGGTGTCGAATTAAAATTCGAATTAGTTGACCCTGGCAGCTTTTCTCTGCAACATTTCTGAAGAATTCTTGATTTGTTGATCCTTGGCCCTCCGAAAAACAAACCGGCTAGGAGCTGACCAAAGGTGCACTTTTTGGCGCAAAAATGAATATTCTTTTTCCTTTGGTTACAAAGATCACCCAAAAATTCAACACTTTGCAAGGGTCCTTTTCGAGTTAAATAATACGAAAATCAGATCAAAATTACGGAAACTCAAGTTTTTGTCATTCCCCGATTACTCGCATCTGGGTTTCGACAAACGTAACCATGTTTTATGTTGGGGCATTTAGAAATCACTAAATTCGCATGTTTTAAGCTGTTTTATTTTTTTAAACAGAGATAAAAGTGTGACTGATTTAGGTAAAACACGAAAAAAGCTGACATCCCAATTCAAAATGGCCGTCAGTTTGGAATATGCTGCATTTAGATAATTGGAAAGTCACCAGAATATGACTGAAGAGTGTGAATCAAACAAATGACTGAAAAGGCCTATTGAAGCCTACTTAAGGCATTCAAAGCGGATGAAACTATAACTGACCCAAAGTTACCCAAAATGGAACCTAAAGAATCCAAAGCAGGCTTTCCTGCAATGCATCGGTGCTATGCAAGGTTGCCAACTTAAGTCAAATAAAAATGTCATAATTTGGTGACCTAATAATCGAATGTGACAATTGCAGTGACTTTACAATCCCATACAACATTCCAATTCAACTTTAGGCCCTATCATTATCGGTTAATGTTTTAAAATCACAAGTTCAATAGTTGCCATAGAGTTCCACGGTTTCCACAGCAACGCCTGAATGTTCTAACTTCCACGGGTTCCATATTAAGAACGTCTTATTGTGTTCCATGAATTTCATAATAGTGACTTCGTGTTCCATGGTTTCCATAGCAACGATGCTTTCATGCTCCATAGCATCCTTAGCAACGACTATTCATTCCATAGTTCCCATGGCAACGTCTTAGTGTTCCAATTTCCACGCTTTCATGTTCCATAGTTTCCATGACAACGACTCCTTGTTCCATAGTTTCCATGACAACGACTCCTTGTTCCATAGTTTCCATGACAACGCTTTCACGTTCCATTGTGTATCCTTGGCAACGACTGCACGTTCCATGGTTGCCACAGCAACGCTCTCATGTTCCATATTTCCCTTAGCAACGACTCCTCATTCCATATTTTTCCTTAGCAACTCCTTCGTATTCCACGGTTTCCACAGCAACGACTGAATGTTCTAACTTCCACGGGTTCCATAATAAGAACGTCTTATTGTGTTCCATGGTTTCCATAGCAACGATGCTTTCATGCTCCATAGCATCCTTAGCAACGACTATTCATTCCATAGTTCCCATGGCAACGTCTTAATGTTCCAATTTCCACGCTTTCATGTTCCATGGTTTCCATAGCGACTCCTTCGTATTCCATAGTTTCCATGACAACGACGTATTCCATTTAATCCTTAGCAACGACTCCTCATTCCATATTTTTCCACAGCAACTTCTTCGTATTCCATAGTTTCCATGGCAACGATTTCTTGTTCCATAGTTTCCATGGCAACGACTCCTTGTTCCATAGTTTCCATGACAACACTTTCATGTTCCATTGTGCATCCTTGGCAACGACTGCACGTTCCATGGTTGCCACAGCAACGCTCTCATGTTCCATATTTTATTAGCAACGACTCCTCATTCCATATTTTTCCATAGCAACTCCTTCGCATTCCATAGTTTCCATGGCAACGATTTCGTGTTCCATATTTTCCTTAGCAACGACTCTTCATTCCATATTTTCCCATAGCAACTCCTTCGCATTCCATAGTTTCCACAGCAACGCTCTCATGTTCCATATTTTCCTTAACAACGACTCCTCATTCCATATTTTTCCATAGCAACTCCTTCGTATTCCATAGTTTCCATGGCACGACTCCTTGTTCCATAGTTTCCATGACAACGCTTTCATGTTCCATTGTGCATCCTTGGCAACGACTGCACGTTCCATGGTTGCCACAGCAACGCTCTCATGTTCCATATTTTCCCATAGCAACTCCTTCGTATTCCATAGTTTCCATGGCAACGATTTCGTGTTCCATTTAATCCTTAGCAACGACACCTTGTTCCATAGTTTCCACAGCAACGACTACTCGTTCCATGGTTACCACAGCAACGCTCTCATGTTCCATATTTTTCCATAGCAACTCCTTCGTATTCCATAGTTTCCATAGCAACGGCGTGTTCCATTTAATCCTTAGCAACGGCTCCTCGTTCCATGGTTGCCATGGCAACGCCTGGGCATTCCAATGGTAAGCAGGGATAAAATTGCATAGAACGTGTGTGATTTAGTTGTAGCGCCGCTTAATAGGGCCAGACGTCAATCGGATTAAGGCCAATGAAGAATATTGGTTTAACTCAATTGTGGTAAGAACATGTTGCCAATTAGGATGTCCCAAATTTCATGAAACGCAAACACGAAACGGGGAGATCCTTGGGAAATGTGTGTTAACTGAAATATTGGGGACAGCCGCTTAATTGGGACAAACCGCACCAAATTATACATTTCTGTTAGACGATGTATACAAAACTACTGTTTAAATACACGTGTATACGAAATATATACATGTATAATTAACCCTAATTATATAATATTTAATTGTAACTTCATGGTAAGTTGTATAATTTATTTGTTGAAATATAATTTGTATCCGCAGTTTATTTCGGTAGAAAAAGTAGATATGGATATATAATATATATGTGAAATGCCATATATGGCCATATCAAAAATTATACACACTGTGTATAAAATGGAATTATATACCCAAATATGGCATTTATGCCCATATATGGCCCTATATTGTGTGTTTTAAGGCATATATGGACAAAATAATATACATAGCCATATCAGAAATTATACAATTAATAATTATATAGAATTATATACCCATATATGGCATTTATGTCCATATATGGCCCTATATTGTGTATTTTCAGACATATTATATATGGCCATATCAGAAATTATACACAGTGTAATTATATTGAATTATACATCTATATTTGGCATTTATGCCCATATATAGCCATATATTGTGAGTTTTTAGGTATATATGGACACAATTATATATATAGCCATATCAGAAATTATACAATGAATAATTATATGGAATTATATACCCAAATATGGCATTTATGCCCATATATGGCCATATATTGTGTATTTTCAGACATATTATATATGGCCATATCAAAAATTATACAATTAATAATTATATGAAATTATATACCCAAATATGGCATTTATGCCCATATATGGCCATATATTGTGTATTTTCAGACATATTATATATGGCCATATCAGAAATTATACAATTAATAATTATATGGAATTATATACCCAAATATGGCATTTATGCCCATATATGGCCATATATTGTGAGTTTTAAGGTATATATGGACAAAATTATATACATAGCCATATCAGAAATTATACAATGAATAATTATATGAAATTATATACCCAAATATGGCATTTATGTACATATATGGCTCTATATTGCGTATTTTCAGACATATTATATATGGCCATATCAGAAATTATACACTGTGTAATTAAATTGAATTATACATGTATATTTGGCATTTATGCCCATATATGGCCATATATTGTGAGTTTTAAGGTATATATGGACAAAATTATATACATAGCCATATCAGAAATTATACAATGAATAATTATATGAAATTATATACCCAAATATGGCATTTATGTCCATATATGGCTCTATATTGCGTATTTTCAGACATATTATATATGGCCATATCAGAAATTATACACTGTGTAATTATATTGAATTATACATGTATATTTGGCATTTCTGCCCATATTTAGCCATATATATAATTTCCAAATATAAGCCTAAATGAAACGTCCTTCGCTAGTCCTATGTGCAATATACAAGTTAAGTAATTTGTGTGTGTATACAAGTTGTATATTTTGGAATTGGTTAAGAACAAGATGGCCGGAAGCAGAAAAAAGTCCCGTTTTCTTGTTGCACTTAATTTCATGTTTTTTTCAAGTGTGTCAATGTCACGCAATTCTTAAAATGGAGCAACAGGTCGGAAGAATGCTTTAATTGGGCCTTCATTCCAAAAATTGCTCAACGCTAACTTCATGTTAAATCAATGGAGAACATGTGTTACATTCCACATACATGTTAAATTATACATGTGTGGCAATTTAGTGGAATGTTAAATCTATGGAGAGCATCTATACATGACATCAGGTAGCTCTTTTTAACATTATGGAAACGTGCAGGATTTTTTCCATAGGTTTAACATTACAATGTTAAACCTATGGAAAAAAATCCTTACTTTCGAAATATGTTTTTAACATTGTGGAAACATAATGTTAAATGAATGGATATAATGCTGAGACTTCTTTTAAACATATTTGGAATGGTGACGTAATGTTAAATCTATACATACTTTTCATGTTAAATAAAAATAGAACATCTTTTACTCTCAATATGTATTTTTTTAACATTGTGAAAGCATGATGTTAAACCTATGGAGGGCATCCTTAATTCCTATAAATTATATTTTAACATAATTCAAAAAGTAATTCAAAAAGTAATGTTAAATAAATGAGAGATTTACAGGTCCTTAAACGGTCTTTTTTTAAAATACATGAAACAATGTTAAACCTATGGAGAGCATCCATACTTATTTTTTAACATTGCGAAAACTTAATGTTAAATAAATGGGAGATTTGCAGGTCCTTACATAGTCTTTTTTAAAATACATGAAACAATGTGAAACCTATGGAGAGCAGCCTTACTTCTAAATCATTTTTAACATGCTTGAAAATGTAATGTTAAACGAATGTAACATTTACAGGCCCTTATACTTTGTATTTTTCTAAAATACATTAAACAATGTTAAACCTATGTAGGGCATCCTTACTTCAGACCCCTATTTTTCAACATACCGCATCTCCCATTCATTTAACATAAGTTGACAACATATGTTAAATAAATGGGAGATGTACATTGTCTTTTTTAAAATCCATGAAAATTAATGTTAAACCTATGGAGAGCATCCTTACTTCTTCTAAATCATTTTTAACATGCTTCAGAACGTAATGTTAAATGAATGGGATATTTACATGCTCTTACATTGTCTTTTTTAAAATACATGAAACTTAATGTTAAACCTATGAAGGGCAGCCTTACTTTTTCTAAACCATTTTTCAACATGCTTAAGAACGTAATGTTAAACGAATGGTAGATGAAATTAAGGTCCTTACCTCCGAAACCGCAGTTGGATAATGCTCGGTGAAATTGTAGTTCCATCCTTGTTTGCAAGGGACAATGCTGAAGTTTTGGAGTCCTTGATTGGGGAAGTGACCCTGAATGGTCAAGTGCGAATAGTTCCTGTCGTACATTCGACACTGGTCAAACTCCATCATTCCATCTTTGTCGAGCATTGGAATGCTAAGGACCTTTTTCTCATATTCGGTGAGATTGCTGCGGTCCAGATCCGTGATTTTGCAGAAATGTGGCGGTGAAATGGTCATCCACAGTTGTCCGAATATGATGTAGGATATAAACACGCAAACCGGACAACAGAAAAGTGCAAACAGAAACAGTTGATAGCGTCCAAATTGACCAGTTTCCCTTAAAATGCTATCAAATTTCATTTTGAAATTTTACTGTAAGCGTAGGCCTTTTCACTTCTGCTTACTGCGTGCCTTCTTTGAGTGAGAGAGAGAGAGTAAAATGTGCTGCTTCGTCTAAAATGTCTTTTATATGTCTGTGTGCTAATACCGTTATCGTCCTTGCATGCCAAACAATTCAATATATATATATATATATATAAAAAAGTAGGAGGGACTTGAATTTAAAAAAAAAATGGTACTGGCCAAGGCCTAAGTTAAAAGCCAACGACCAATCAGGGCTCAACACACTTTCACCTCCTTTTTATATTTTCGTACCGTATTAGAAAAATATAAAATAAAAAAAAAAATAAACAGGAACACAGTTGAAGAGGAAAAAAAAAGGAGAAAATCCTTCGTGCGTGATTAACACGAATTGAGTACGAAGGAGAAACTGGGATGATCTCCTTTTTAACATTGTTGCAAAAACGGTAACGAACGCCTTCTACTACATGACATGGAAAATTGAAAATCGGTAACCCGTGAGGATACGCGAGTATACGGTTACCATGGCAACCGAAGAACAATAATAAAGAACAAGCCATGGCAACCGTGGAATAAAAGTAAACAAAGCCATGGCAACTTTAGAACAGAAGTAAACAAAGCCAAGGAAACCGTGGAATGAAAATAAAGAACAGGCCATGGCAACCGAGGAATAAAAGTAAACAAAACCATGGCAACTTTAGAATGAAAGTAAACAAATTAAGCCATGGCAACCGTGGAATGAAAATAAAGAACAGGCAATGGCAACCGTGGAATAAAAGTAAACAAAGCCCTGGCAACTTTAGAACAAAAGTAAACAAAGCCATGGCAACCGTAGAATGAAAATAAAGAACAGGCCATGGCAACCGTGGAATAAAAGTAAACAAAGCCATGGCAACTTTAGAATGAAAGTAAACAAAGCCATGGCAACCGTGGAATGAAAATAAAGAACAGGCCATGGCAACCGTGGAATAAAAGTAAACAAAGCCATGGCAACTTTAGAACACATGTAAACAAAGCCATGGCAACTTTAGAACAGAAGTAAACAAAGCCATGGCAACCGTGGAATGAAAATAAAGAACAGGCCATGGCAACCGTGGAATGAAAGTAAACAAAACCATTACAACTTTAGAACAAAAGATAAACAAAGCCATGGCAACCGTGGAATGAAAATAAAGAACAGGCCATGGCAACCGTGGAATGAAAGTAAACAAAACCATGGCAACCGTGGAATAAAAGTAAACAAAACCATGGCAACCTTAGAGAAGAAGTAAACAAAGCCATGGCAACCGTGGAATGAGAATAAAGAACAGGCCATGGCAACCGTTGAATGAAAGTAAATAAGCCAGGGCAACTTTAGAACAAAAGTAAAAATCCATGGCAACCATGGAATGAAAGTAAACAAAGCCATGGCAACTTTAGAATGAAAGTAAACAAGCCATGGCAACTTTAGAAGGAAAGTAAACAAGCCATGGCAACTTTAGAATGAAAGTAAACAAGCCATGGCAACTTTAGAACGAAGTTAAACAAACCATGGCAACCTTAGAACGAAGGTAAACAAACCATGGCAACCTTAGAACAAGAGTAAAAAGCATGGCGACTGTGGAATGAGAATAAACAAGCCATGGCAACCTTAGAACAAAAGTAAAAATCCATGGCAACCATGGAATGAAAGTAAACAAAGCCATGTCAACTTTAGAAAAGAAAGTAAACAAGCAGTGGCAACCATGGAATGAAAGTAAACAAGCCATGGCAACTTTAGAACGAAGGTAAACAAGCCATGGCAACCTTAGAACAAGAGTAAAAAGCATGGCGACTGTGGAATGAGAATAAACAAGCCATGGAAACTTTAGAACGAAAGAAAACAAAGCAATGGCGACCATGGAATTAAAGTAAACAAGCCATGGCAACTTTAGAATGAAAGAAAACAAAGCCATGGCAACCATGGAATTAAAGTAAATAAGCCATGAAAACTTTAGAACAGAAGTAAACAAGCGAATGGAAACTTGGAACATTATAGAGAAACCTTTAATGACTGAAAAAAAGAAGTAAATAAGGCATGGCAACCTTAGAACAAAAGTAAAGAAGCCATGGGAACCGCAGAACACAAATAAACATAGCTATGCCAACTTTAGAACAAAAGTGCAGAAGTTGTGGCAACCATGGAATAAAAGGAAATAAGCCATGGCATCATTATACTTGTAAATGTGAATCCATTGCAACAGGGTTACCATGTCGACTGTGAATTAGAAAATACCAGGAAAGTGAAAAATGGTAACCATGACATTAGAATAACAAAGCTGTAATACCTTAGCCATACTGAGAAATGTTTAGCATAACAAGCTTCCCAAAATTGTGGCAATACAATGCTAATAAAATGATTGCTATAAGCACACGAATAAGGCACTATTTGAAAACCAATTCATAGTGGAAGCTGCATACATCAATGGCGGCCACTCATATTAGCATCTGTTTGCTACATGATCATTGGCATAATTCCCAAGTTAAACCATTCTAATTAGGCACCTGGTGCGAAACAGGGGGTTCATGGGATGATAATTGATAATTTCCTTTTACCCCATAGTCACTTGGCTACAGATCTCTAGTTCTACACCCAGTTAACTGTGTGTCTTGCTCATTGAGACACATAAACCTGTACTTATTTTATACTTCAAGACATAGCATGTTTTTGTTATTGCATGCAGCAATTTTAGAGATAGAATGTTAGCTGTGTCTTTAGCCAGAACTCAACTTTAACTTTATCAACTTTGAGATCTGGTTCCCTGTAGAAACAAGTCGGCAGATAGTCTTGTCCCTTTCAATGGGTCAAATTTGCAAAGACACTCACAGTCAAACAAAAAAAATTAAATAAAAATAATAATTGTTTAAAATAGCTTGATAAATCAGCAAGGGGCATCGCTTGTCATTTTTCACTTTAAAATACAGTGGAACCCCGATTTTACGTTGTCCGTTTCGTACGTTATCCCGCTTCCTACGTCATTTTATGCTGGTCCGTGGAAATTGCCTATATTATTCGTAACCCCGATTTAACGTTTTCCCATTTCGTACGTTTTTTACCGCTGGTCCTATGAGAAACGTAGAATCGGGGATCCACTGTAGTAGATTTTGTTAAAATAAATATTTACTAAATTATTATTTGAATTTTCGCACTCACAACTTGCCTATCTCATGCTGCTACCTGCTGGCAGCATGTGCAAACTAACGAAAATTTTTCAAACTTGTATATTAATTTTTAAAAAATCTACCATTTCAAAGTGAAAACGACAAGTGGAGCCCATTGCTGATCCATCAAGCCACCAAAACCAACTCTCACCCCAACCAAAACCTTCCTCATTCAACCGTGAGTATCTTCGCAAACCCGACCCACTGAAAAGGATCGGGTTATGATGTCTCTTAACTAACCTCAGTGTCGCTTCCCAAACGGACTCCCATCCGATGGTTACGCGAAACCAGGTACGCATTAGCGAATACGCCTCCGCCGTATACCACGGACGGAGGTTCCCAAGTCCCGGCTGTTATCCAACAGCTGGGAGAACACTCGGCAGTTGACAACTAAAGGCACGTCTCCACCAAGATGTACATTGCACATACACGTTTTTTCGAAGGTATGCGAACAAAGTTTGCCTTCCGGGTTTCTTTCAGCCGCCATTTTGTATGTACTCGTATAATCGTGTATGTACGTACATTTTAACGATCGCTCGGGAGGCGGTCTAGATCAAAGGGGGAAAATGCACATAGTATCGGCTGGGCTGTTAGCCGTCGGCTAGGAGACACTTTCACATACATTTTCATGTGTACATACAAGGTTTGAGTTGTTTTAATTCGTGTATGTACCCACATTTTTATGTATGTCTTGGTGGAGCCACGCCTTTACCAGTGTCTAATCCACATGTAGCTCTGGCTGTTGTCCAACAGCCTGGGGGAACACTTGGTAGTTGACAGCTAATGGGCGTGGCGGCACTAGGGTTGGTGTCACCCAGTGTGGTAACTCATGGTGTCACCCACTCACAACACCCCATAGAGACCTCAGAGTCCACCAGTGCCAAATAATGAAAACATGCAGAATCCCCCTTCATCAGGTAAAATGTGTTTACATAAGGACCAGTTGTCAGTCTCTGAGGTGACTCACGCCAGTAAAACTTACCAAATACAGGGTGAAATCTAATTCAACTTTCGTTTAAATCTTATACTTTTCACCACTAAAAAATGAAATCCAGACATTCCAAAATTGCTCATTTTTGCTGATTTTTGTTTTTACATTCACGTTTGCAAATCAAAATGGAAAATGGAATATTTTCAGAAAATAAGAAAATTTTATCATTATTTTGCATTTTGGTGTGATTTCAGTTAAAAATATTGTAACGTCTTCATTTGTATATGAATTCTGAATCCAGTGCTAAAATGTACGTGACTATTAATCGTGCTACTAAAGGTAGTGAAATTTCAATATCAGGGTCAGCGTGTCACAGACTCAGAGCGTAACACGCTACACAACCACAATGACTTTCCCTTTTCCTACATACCGAGAGAAGGGAAAATACCTTCCGCTTTTATAGGTCACCGAATTCGTTATATCAACGCATACATTGTCCTCAATTAGGGCTAAACCAACCATCATTTCAAACAATTATTCACGATTTTGTGAAAATAATCGATCACATGACAAAAAAACGCACACTGAGCATCAGAATAAGTTATCTTATAGATTAGGACGGGGGCAGTTAAGGGTGGGTTACAATAACTTAGGTTTGGGTAATTGAAAATTGGTTTGGTTAGATTATGCTTAGGTAGTTCAGGTTAGTATCTTCGGGTAGTTTAGATAAGATTTGAGGAGTTTAGATCAGGTTAGCTTATCTTTGCTTATTTTGGATGAGGTTTTTAGTTAGTTTTGATTAGGATAGGACAGTTTAGGGTGAGTTGAGTTAAGTTAACTTAGGTTAGGTTTGGTGAGTTTAGAAGAGCTAGTTTAGACTCGGTTAGCTTGGGTTTGGGTAGTAGTTTAGATTGGTACGTTTGGGTAATTTTAGATTTGGTTGGCTAGAAATATCGACAGTTTTAGATCTTACACCATAGAAAAATTGGGTTCTTACCGTAAAAGCTGCCGCCATCTTATTCAAAAATTACGTTCTACGGTTGCCATGGTGACGTTCCATTTTTACGTTCCTCGGTTGCTATGGTTGACGTTCCAATTTTATGTTCTACGGTTGCCATGGTAACGTTCTACGGTGACGTTCCATTTTTACGTTCCTCGGTTGCTATGGTTGACTTTCATTTTTATGTTCTACTGTTGCCATGGTGACGTTCCATTTTGACGTTCTACGGTGACGATCCATTTTGGCGTTCAACGGTTGCTATGGTTGACGTTCCATTTTTGCGTTCTACGGTTGACGTTCCATTTTTATATTCTACTGTTGCCATGGTGACGTTCCATTTTGACGTTCTACGGTGACGTTCCATTTTGACGTTCTACGGTGACGATCCATTTTGGCGTTCTACGGTTGCTATGGTTGACGTTCCATTTTTGCGTTCTACGGTTGACGTTCCATTTTTATATTCTACTGTTGCCATGGTGACGTTCCATTTTGACGTTCTACGGTGATGTTCCATTTTAACGTTCTACGGTGACGTTCCATTTTGGCGTTCTACGGTTGCTATGGTTGACGTTCCAATTTTATGTTCTACGGTTGCCATGGTTGACATTTCATCGTTGAGAATAGGATATTTTAAGATATTGCTGCAATGAATGAATTTTAACAAAATTTTAATAATATTTAAATAAAATTATTAGAAAGTTAATGTTTAAAAATATCAAAAATGGTTATTTTTTAAAATCTTTATTCGAATTCGTGTTTGATTTACGAGCATTTTAATTCCATTGACGGGAAACAACAATAAAAACTAATTAATAACTGAATAAAATTTTCAATTATATATTAATTATAGATTTACCGGTTTTAAATACGATTATTGCAATGAGATAACGTTTCCTTATCTTAATTATTATTTCATCACACAATGTTCACCTTCGTAAATTAAAACTTCAAATATCACGGATGAAAAATCAAATATGGCCTAAATTATGAAAAAGGTTTCCCCTTTTTTTGTGTCTACCCTGTATATCCCTTAATCCCCCGTTATGTAATCCTCGTTAGCATATGTCTTAATCCTTCATTAACGTCCAATTAAAATGAAAAAGTAGAAAAAAGTGTAAATTTGTAATTTGTGGTTTTTTTTTCACCAAAAAGTAGGCCAAGTAAAATAATATAAGAGTCATGGAATTACATTGTTGTGTTTCCTCCAAACTTTAATTAGGAAACAGATGATTTTTTTGTTGTTTTTTTTCTTTTAATTTTATGACAAACAATTTCAAAAGATAATATATCGAGTTCATAGAATTCAACTTTAAAAAACACAAGCATTAGAATCATGCTTTAACATTGGATTTTTTTTTTTACAGTATTTTCAGCCAGACTTTTGTCATTGACCCTATCTGAAATTTCAAACAAAAAAAAGGCTCATAAAAGCCTTAGGAAAAGAAGTTTAATTAGGTTAATAACAATCGTGTTACGTAGACACAAGAAAACGAGACGATTTTTATAAATATGTGAAATACACACGAGGTGCAACTCAACTGTTGCAAAACTTAATTTAGAAACACAGTTTTAGGATTTTTACTTTTTTTTTTAAACTTAAATTGGGCCAATAGGAACTAGGTGCCACTCTGCGATTAGCAACCGCTTAGATATATATATTCAAATGTATATGGGGCCATATATGGAACCCATATTTAGTCAATGAAGGGCCATACATAGCCATGCATGGGGCGTATTTAGCCACTGGATAACCAATAGCCATGCATGGGGCATAAAGGGCCATACATAGCCATGCATAGGGCATATTTAACCACTGAATAGCTATGTATGGACCCACTATTAAGTTATGTATGAATGACCATATTTAGTCAATGAAGGGCCATACATAGCCATGCATGGGGCATATTTAACCACTTAATAGCCATGTATTGGCCTCTATAAAGTTATATATGAATGACCATATTTAGCCAATGAAGGGCCATACATAGCCATTTAGCCACTGAATAGCAATGTATGGGCGTGCCCCTATTACATTTTATATGAAGGGCCATACATAGCCATGCATGGGGCATATTTAGCCACTGGATAGCCGTATATAGCCATGTATGGGTCCACTATTAAGTTGTGTATGAATGACCATATTTAGCCATGCATGGGGCATATTTAACCACTGAATAGCTATGTATAGTCACGTATGGGCCCTTATTATAGTTATATATGAATGACCATATTTAGTCAATGAAGGGCCATACATAGCCATGCATAGGGCACATTTAGCCACTGAATAGCCATGTATAGGCCCACTATTAAGTTATATATGAATGCCCATATTTAGCCATGCATGGGGCATGAAGGGCCATGCATAGGGCATATTTAGCCACTGAATAGCCATGTATGGGCCTCTATATATAAAGTTATATATGAATGCCCATATTTGGCCAATGAAGGGCCATGCACAGCCATGCATAGGGCACATTTAGCTACTGAATAGCCATGTATAGCCACGTATGGGCCCTTAATAAGTTATATATGAATGACCATATTTAGTCAATGAAGGGCCATGCGTATATATATATATGAGCAATATATTTTATTTGTGTTTCCTGATAACAGAAATCACAATTTTTCTATCTTTAATAAGAACCAAAAAAGGTGTCAACCCGTAACCGGAAGTTACTGGTACGAAGGTATAACCACGCCCACACAAAATGCCATAAGAGAAAAAAAGGTCCCTCCTCGTATTACGTAACAGTAGATTTTCAATTTATTCGATAACAACATTTAAAACATGAAAAAAACCTCCAACAATAACAATAGAAAGCACAATGGACCCGGAAGCAACGCTTCAAGATCAAGTGGGTTTCCAAGATGGCGACTGCAGAGCCACACACCACCAACCAACGCTTCGTTGAACAGTGCCGCAAATTAAACCAACATTAACTCATAAATTTAGGTTAATTTTGAGTTTTTTTGGTGCCGTTCGGATAAGGAAGTGAAAACATTGAAACAAGTTGTTAAAAAAGTTTGAAATTAAACGTTAAACAATGGTACCGAACGACCAAAGCACTCCCCAATTGTACCCCGTGTCCACATGGAGACTAATTTAATAATTTAGTGCTTTTTTTTAACAAATTGTTAGAAAAAACAGCGAACACGAGCTTTTTTCCATCAACTTTTGAAGTCAATTTATTGAATTGACGATCGTTTCCATGGCAACAGATTCTCATTGGCTAATAAAGTCACGCGACCGCGCGCGCGGAAAGAATAGAACGTATCTATGGCAACCGTGGAATGAGGCATTCTGAGAGATTTCCATTTTCGAACAAGATGGCCGGCTTGTTCCATTTTTGTATTCCAAATTCCAATTAAACATATAATTTAAAACAACAAAAAGTAAACATTTTCAGAAATGTGCAAAATTTGAAATAAATTTTGGTAAATTTTCATCGATTTTTATTAAAAAAATGAAAAAATTGTGATTAATTTTATGGAATATATATATATATACATAAAGGTCATTTTGTAGACATTATTTTTTCAATAGCCATGTATTTTTTAAAAAAGTGCAGAAGTTTTGGTAAATTTTTATAAATTATGACCTAATTATCTAAATAAAATTATGTAACATGTTTTAATAATTTTGCTAAAATGGCGTTCGGCATCAATATTTTCAAAAAATTGCAGAAATACAAGAAAAATGCATCATCTTTGACCAAATTTGTTTTCATAAAACTTCCAAAAGCATGTTTAAAGTCGTGTTGGTCAAACATTTTTTTAATAGTAAACACTAAGTACAACATAAATTTAAATTCGAAATTAGAACACAGCAACTATTATTAGGCAACTATGACCGGAAACTATATTAGGCTTAAATCCTTCATAAGGCATAAATGCTTCAAGGCTTACTTAATCACATAACAAAGACTAAAATAAAAAAACTTCTCTTTTGTCTGTTTGTTTCACAAAATTGAATAAAAATTTATTTTTCTGAAGAAAAGACATTTCCAAAAACGTAGGCTTAAATAGTTTAAGGCATAACAGAAGTCGAGACTGACCAATGGTCATTATATCAATAAACAACAACAAAGACAAAGACTAACATAAAAACCTTCTCTTTTGTTTGTTTGTTTGTTTGTTTCAAAACATTGAATAAAAGCTATAGTTTTTACTTTAAAAAAAAACATTTAAAAAAAGGCTTAAATAGCTCATTAGATAAAAAATTCAAAAATTAAACACTCTGAGGCTTACCTAAACCGCAGTCGAGACTGACCAATGGTCACTACAACAAGAACAAAAAAGCTAACATACAAATAAACTTCTCTTCTGTTTGTTTGTTTCAAAACATTTCCAAAAAAGGCTTAAATCATTTAAGGCTT
>JAQGAE010003212.1:0-15327 GCA_034696685.1 Julus scandinavius | reverse complement strand
GATCGTGTCCTGACTGATGTGGCCAAGTCTCAGATGCCACAATTTCAAATTAGAAGATTGGGCCAACCCACCAGTGGTGGACATAGACATTGACTGCAATAATTTCTTGCCCAAGTCGGGTCGGGCACCACTGTCACATGATACAGACTGTCTTCCCTTTTAAAGTCTAAAATTTAGACTCCCCGTTTGTCAAAAACCCGAATTTTGTCTTCCGATTGCTTCCAGGTACAACCTGCCGATTTGCTAATCTGGGAGGCTGAGAGGAGATTTCTCCTACCTGACGGAGCATATGCGACATCACGGATATAACACGGATGTCACCTGCTGTGCGCGTTCCGCACGTCGGGAAACTAGATGGCCAGCCTCAGGAGATCGACGCCTGTGGCTCAGGCCCTTTCTGTCGCTTTTTTGTGTCCGATAGAACATTAAAAAATTACGTTTCTTGATTGATACAGGTGCTAACGTATCTGTGATTCTGCCATCATCTTTCCAGCGAAACTGTCCAGGTTCTCTCTCACTCCTGGCGGCTAATGGATCATCGATTGCCACATACGGGAAGCGGACACTCACACTCAACCTGGGACTACAACGGGAATTTCGCTGGGAATTCCTCATCGCAGATGTGGACAAGCCGATCATCGGAGCCGATTTTGTGGAACATTTTGGCTTACTAGTCAACCTCCGCGCACGCTCCTTAATTGACAGCACGACATCCTTGCTAACTGTAGGATCCCTCACCACTAGAAAATCGGTCGGCCTGCGTGTGGTACGTTACGCCACATGGCACAGCGAGCTGCTGTCTAAGTTCCCAGCCCTGACACAACCACAGTCTTACGGCCCGGTCAAACACCAGGTCACCCACACTATTACCACTACGGGCCCTCCGGTTTTTGCCAAAGCCCGCCGCCTCCCTCGGGATCGCCTGGCTATAGCGAAAGCAGAATTCAACACGATGCTCAAATAAGGAATCTGCCGTCCTTTTGAAAGCCCGTGGGCAAGTCCACTCCACCTTGTCGCTAAAAAGACTGGTGGCTGGCGCCCATGTGGAGACTACCGGCGCCTGAAGTCTTTCACCACGCCGGACCGCTACTCTGTTCCACACATCCAGGATTGCTCGCAACGCCTCGCTGGGTGCTCTAATTTCTCCACCATCGATCTGGTCAAGGCTTTCAACCAGATCCCTGTAGCGCCTGAGGACATCTGTAAGACCGCAGTTATCACTCCATTCAGTCTGTTCGAGTTCCCATGGATGCCATTCGGACTCTGCAATGCAGCACAGACTTTCCAGCGCTTCATGGACAGCATCTTGAGGGACCTTGAATTTCGCTACAAATATTTGGATGACATCCTCATCGCTTCCCGGAACACCGAAGAACACCGTGGGCATCTCAGATTGCTCTTCGAGCGGCTATGCACCTAAGGTATGCGCATAAATCCGGATAAATGTGTTTTTGGCAAAGAAACTGTAACATTTTTAGGGTACACTGTCAACGCATCCAGCCTTACACCCTTGGCCAGTAAAGTATCTGCCATTAATGACTTTCCCGAATTAACGACTGCTACACAGCTACGACAATTCTTTGTCATGGTAAACTTTTACTGGCATTTTCTTCCCCGTGCGGCACATGCTCAAGCCCACATCAGTGCCCTCTTACCTGGCGCAAAGAAGCACGACAAGCTCCCTGTCCAGTGGACCACCGAGGCCCGTGCTGCATTTCTGGAATGCAAACGCCAATTGTGTGCATCAACGACTCTCGCACACCCGCTTCCTGACGCTACTTCAGCCCTTATGGTGGATGCTTCCGATTTTGCCATTGGTGCTGCACTTAACCAACTCGTTGGTGATCATTGGGAACCACTGGCATTTTATTCAAAAAAGTTCACCGAAACCCAGCTACGGTACAGCACATACGACCGGGAGCTGCAAGCCGCTTTCTTGGCGGTGAAACATTTCCGACACATGCTCGAAGCTCAAAATTTCACTCTGTTCACTGACCACAAGCCGCTCACTTTCGCGCTGCAAAAGGTCAGTGAAACGTCTTCACCGCGACAAGCTCGCCAACTAGAATTCTTGTCCCAATTCACATCGGACATTCGACATGTGGCTTGCGCAGACAAAATCGTGGCCGATGCTCTATCCCGCAACGAGGCCGCCACCGTCGCTCCTTCTGTGGACTACAACGCAATCTCCGTTGCTCAATTCACCGATGCCGAACTTCCAGAATGGCTTTCCCGCACCGATTCTAGACTCAACTAACAGCATCTGACCCTGCCGGCACCCGCATCTTGCACACTGGTCTGCGATGTCTCCACCAGGCTACCACGACCCTGGGTACCGCAAGCGTTCCGCCGGCAGGTGTTTAATGCCCTTTATAATCTGGCACACCCTGGCCACCGTGCTTTGGAGAAACTGACATCTGCACGCTTTGTTTGGCCGTCCATTCGCAAGGACTGTACTGCTTTGGCCCGCTTCTGTCTTCCCTGCCAACGCTCCAAAGTCAGCCGTCACACCCACGCCCAGGTTGCCAACATACTGCCACCTAATGCTCGGTTTGAGCATGTACATATTGACCTAGTTGGACCACTTCCACCTAGCAACGGTCATGCATATTTGCTTACCTGCATTGACAGATACACGCTAGCCTGAAGTCATCCCCATCACGGACAAGATGGCAAACACCGTGGCCACAGCCTTCTTTAGCGGATGGATCTCCTGATATGGCGTACCACAACGTGTTACTACAGACCAAGGCTGGAATTTGAATCTGATCTGTTCTCCTGCCTAGGCCGCCTTACCGGGTTTGACCGTATCCGAACCACATCCTATCACCTCCAAAGCGAACGGCATGATAGAGCGCTTCCATCGACATCTTAAAAGTGCACTCATGTGCCACGAAGGTGTATCATGGTCTGCCGCGCTCCCTGCTGTCCTCCTTGGCATTCGCTCTGCGCTTCGGGAAGACATCGGCACCTCGCCGGCCGAGCTGGTTTTCGGAGGGCCTCTTCATCTCCCAGGTGATTTCTTCGCTTCCACTCCGCAGTCACCCACACCACACGAATTGCTGACCAACTTACGCCACGTAATTGCGAATTTACGCCCAGCAGCTGTCAAGCATCATGCCCAGCCACCAGTGTTCGTGTCCTGCGGCCTTTCAACTTGCTCCCATGTTTTTCTCCAATGGGACCATGTCCGTCGGGCCATGGAGCAGCCCTACTAAGGTCCTTTTGCCGTCCTCCATCGAACAGATAAAATGTTTACCATCAGGCGTGGCACTCGTGAAGTCAAGGTATCAATTGACCGCGTAGTGCCCGCCTACACATAGCTGCCAGAACAACTACTGGCGGTGCCACATCATGAAGCTTAGCTACCTGTGCTGCTTCCCACTGGCGCTCCACCGGCTGTGCTACCAACACAAGACGCTGACCCACAGGTCACACCTTCGCCTCCTTAGCGTTCCGACCCTCGACCGTCAACAATCAAGGGAATCCTTAAACATGGCCCCTCAGTACTGCCACATCACACACGCCACATCCGTTTTGCTGCTGACCCGCCGCATGCCACCACACGTTCCGGTCGACTCATTCGCCTCCCTCCTCGGTATCGTTAGACACTGGGGGGAGTACTGTGGCGGCCCTTACTAACAATGGCGCCCCCGGGCATTGGTTTTCCCCTTTTAACACTATGAGGGCAACATGGCGTCCTAAGCCACCTACAGGGATGACAAACCCTGTACACGGCTACCTGACGTCATAGAGGTCAACCCCCATTGGCCCTTACCATTTGACACACCCAAATGGTTAGGGGATTTCTACCATCTTGCCTCTGAACTCTCTCTCTTCCAGTGCTGACTCTCCTACAGGAAAGACGTTCTACATGTCCTAGACTATTTTTACTTCAGTCTAGTCTTGTTCTCCTAGGAAGCCAGCTTCGTGGAACCATCATGACATCATCACTGTTGATCTTTTTATCATTTTCTGCTCATATATATATATATGTATTTCACATGATTCATGACCATAATAATTAAACAGTAAAGTTTACCATTGTGGTCTTTGTTCTTGGAGATCCAAAGATCCCCAAAGATTTTTGCCCCCAAGATTTTTAAAATTCGCACTGACAGGATCTTGCATAGAAGGAGATGACATTAAAAGTTTAAATTCACTTTCAGTACTATTGTCATCTGAAGGATAGACGAGATCGAAATAACTTTTCAAACTTCCTTCAAAAGTTTAACACTAGCAAGAGAACGAAAGTTAATGTCTATGGAACTGTCAGTATCTGACCGTTCATCTGAGTCAGTTGCTTTCATTCTCGCAACCCATAGTGTTTTTTCCAGGTTCAGACCCTTCCATCTTTTGTGGTTCCAACATGGTGCACGTGTAAGGGAAATTTAAAGTTACCAATGGTTTTGTTCCGAATGTTTGTTTAACTTTAAGATCGCTTTCTCAAAAGATTATAGGGTTTTGGCTGTAAACATCGAAATCTCCACCCACGACTTTTGCTCTTAAATTTTGGTTCCCCACATACTCTGCAACCATGTGATCCAATAACTGCCATTATTGTAGAAGGGCGGTTCATAAATGTCCTGATATTGTGAGGCCATTGAAATTGGAATTTTTAATGAATTTAGGGCTCGAGCGGCATGAATAACTTTGTAAACAGTTGTTTGTGGATAGTTAATTCGATTTGGGAATTGAGAATTTAAATCATCTTATTGGGAAAAGTGAATAACAGCGAGCTATTTAGATGTAACTAAATGTTCACTAGGGTTTGTAATCCCTTGTTAAGTTACATAAGAACATGCCAATTTACGAATCCTGAGGAACTCAGCAGACATATGGTGTTCCATACACTCAGAAATCTATTTAGAAAGAACATCAGCTGATATTAAATTGAATTTAGCGAGTTTTTTAATCGTTCTTCCGCATCTCGAAAAATGAGGACTTTGATTGTTAACACACTCATCAGCTGATTGAGATGCTCCTCCTGATTTCGTAGATGGCAAATTTGAAAAAAATGCATTTTTTCTTTGATTTGTCTAGGCTCACTAAACCCGTCTTTTTGTAGAGTTTAGCAGCATCATACTCTATCTCCTCGTCATCAGCATCAAAAGACTTTGATGTGGAGACTGGATCTCAAAGTTTCATTTGATCCCTTGACGTTCCAGGACACAGTATATTACAAGGTGCATCCATCTGAGTATCCTCACTACTCATTGTAACCAGTACGGTCGAAGGTCGTCTATGTCTTCTCCTATGTAGAATGGAAACATCATCTTCTTTATCATGGTCTGAGGAAATAGGAAACAGCCTAATATCTCTCCCATTAACAGTTCCTAAAGACACATCGTTAACTGGGTCTCATCATTCATACAAATTAGGACTTAAGATGCGCCTTATGACGTATAGCCCATCACGTCTGGGTGCAAGCTTTGCAGAGATGCCAATGGCAACAGAACTAATTGGGTGAGTTGTTAACAAGACTATCTCCCACTGCAAGTTTTGTTTGCGAGCAACCTTCGTTGTGTTCCACACGTCACAGATCTTGTGCAGATTCAAGCCGTGGCTGCACGTCCATCAAAACTGAGGACATCTATTCGAGATACTCGGAGAGACAAGTTCTGGTAAAGTATTTATACTGACAAAATTTGTGGAACTGCACCAAATTATCACTAAGAGAGCGTCCATTCCTTCCAATTTCAAGGAAGAAAGGATTGTTATCCATAACTGATCTATAACTGGTATTCATAGCTTATCTCATTGCTGGGAAATGCTCATCCCAGGTAGTGTGATTTCCTTAAACTGCAATCGCTAGTTTTGCCTTAAGATCGTGATGCTTTTTATACACGGGATTTGCTTGTGGATGATAACTTGCAACTCTCTGCAAAGCAAATCCCATAGTAGTAGATGCTAGTTGGAGCACCGAGGATAGGAAATGAGGACCTTTATTGCATTTCACAATGCGTGGAGTTCCATATCGCAAGCAGAGTTCAATAATTAAGATGGCTACCAGTGTCTCTGCTTTGGTGTCATTTACTGGAAATAATTCCACGTACTTAGTGGTCACACCACTAACTAAAAGGATTTAGACGTTTCCCCTTTCAGTTTTGGGTAACGGTCTAACAATGTCTACAATATTAGTTTTGAATCTGGGAATCACAGGATGACACATAAAGACTGCCTGTTTTTTGGAATTATCAGGTTTAAACCTGATACAGAGGAGATACTTTTCAATGAAGCTGTAAATAAAATAGAACCTAACATTCCCATCCAAAAGTACTTGGCTATAATGCTTTTATAGGTGCCCATTGCATGTTTATGACTAGACTTATCATTTGAATGATTGCCCGCAATCACTCTTCTCTGCAAAGCTTTAGGAACCAAACGAGGTTCATCACCTTCTATAAATTCTAAATGCCAATAAAGTACTCCATCCAACATGAGATACCCTCCTAACATATAAGTGTAAGCATCAGGAGCATCTTCATCATCCACAGACTCAAGAGTCCGAGTTATTTGATCAGTATTAGGATCTTCATCCAGCATACAACAGAAATACTCCTTGGACAGGTGTTTCTTATCACTTACAAATTGGTGAATTAAAATGACTGGTTCTGGTGAAACACCAGGATCTTTTCCAGTGGGGCACGACATCAAGTCCACAACAATTTTCATTTTCCAGGGATATACTTAACATCAAATGAAGGGCTTATTGCATCAATGTGATAAGCGACACTTTTTCCAAAAATGACATTTTTACATCAAGCTATTCTCCAGTACTATTTCTAGCTATTTGGTTGATTTAATTTCTTCTAGAATGAATAACAAAACAGATAATCATCTTGTTGCCCACATGAAAATCACAGGTGTTTTTTACTAAAAAAAAAATATAATCCACAAGCAAAAATAGCGTGTAATAATCACAACATGCTACATCACAAGCAAAAATTTTGATTTTAGGGATATATTAGGTGAGAATAATGATAGTTTAAGTGAATTTGAAAATGATACAGACCAGGATGTGGATTACCACAACAATTAAGAGGAGTCGTCTCATTCAAGCTGAGTAGGTTACGAATTAAATAATTTGTTGCCTATCATTTTCTTGCAGTTTCAGTATACCAAAAATCCTACAGGCAAAAATTATCATTAAAAATTATAAGATATTTAACATAAGCTGCAACTATGCAATGCTCTTCTGATACTGATAAGCTTCTATCCTGTTTCTATTTTGAACAAGATCCATTTGAAATATAGTGTTTTAGTCATGTGCAGCACATTTCATTATTAAATATGGCTTATCATAGTCTTGCCAGAAAACTTAATGATCATGTCGAGATCATAAATATAGTGCACAAATTAAACATTTTGAGGTGACTACTTATTGTGAGTCCTTTCGTTTGTACACCTTCGCTTGAGAAGCGCAAGGGAAGACCGAATTTTGACTAAAAGTCAGATAAGGTCGAGGATATCGGAGTTCGATTTTCTTAAGGCAAAACTGCTTTGATAACGTATGAAGGAGGTAATATGAGGGAAGTAGGCCTCGGAGAGGGATTTGAATAGGACTTATGCTGTAAGTCCTATGCAAGTCTAAGTTCGCTGAAAAAAGAAACAAAGAGAATTTTTTTAAAGTCTTTTGGTTTTTTGCTTCTAAGTCTTTGTTTGCAGGTTGACAATTCACATAGGCATGTACGGGAGCGTATACTCTGGAGCCTAGACAAGCTAAGCAGGTTTTATTCTTCTTTCCTCTCTTTTTCTAACTATGGTTTTAGGACCCTTTATATACCATTTAAGAAGGGGCACATGTAACAAAGATGGACCACTAGAATTTGTGATCTGCTGTTTCGAGCTTAAGGTTTGTTGGGGGAAGTTTTACTTCCTGACCTAATTAGCATTCGCCTTATTGGTCAAACGGAGTTGTCAATCGTTTGTCTATCATTAATCCTTTTGTTTAGAGCTTTTTAATAGTTCGGCATCCCTTTAGGGCATTAGGATTTCAGCAATAGGGCATTTTGGAGTCCCAAATCGAAGACAGATTTCTTCGATCAAAGTTCGAGATATTGTCTTGGCTTTCGAATCACAGATGGGGAAAAGTTCGACCCATCCGGTGGCAATGTCACATGCTGAGAAGATATATTTTTTTCTAGCATTTGTGACTAAGTAAGGACCTATTAGGTCGATTGCTAGGGTATCGAAACTAGGAAGTATAGAAGGTAAAGAAACTGGAGTTTTAACTGCAGTGTTCTTCGACATATACCTTCGACACTTCGTGCACTGTAGAACATATGTTACTGCTTGTTTCCTGAGTCCTGGCCAGTAGTTCCATTTTGATATCCTACTTATGGTGGTGTTTATGCCAGGATGCCCTGCTTCAGGTGCATCATGGTTCCATTTTATTACACTTTGCTGTAAAACAGTCGGAACCATTAGTTTATGATCCTCATCTAGTGAAAGATACATGATGCTACAAGGGACTCCATTAGCCAGGGAGTATCCTCTATTGGTAATGTCCGACCTTCAGTGTCACTTGGATCATCTTTAGCTTCTATGGCTTGGATGATGTGATGGCACTGTTGGTCTAAGAGTTGCATTTCGTGAAACTCTTCAGCCGTGATTGGCTGTTCATCAACCAAGAAATGGTTGATGAGTATCAAAGGATCTGATTGTCCTGAGGTGCGAGATAGCAAGTGTACTAAGTTGTTCAAGTCTGCTGGAATGTATTTTACATCGAAGACAAACGGCTGGATTTCCATCAGCTAGCGAGCTACTCTGCTCTTAAGTTCCTTAGTTTTGATTATCTGTCTAAGGGGAGCATGGTCAGCATGTACGACGAAGGTCAACCCATCCACATAACTTCGGAATTTCTGAACTGCCCAAATGACTGTTAGGGCCTATTTCTGTTGGAGAGTAGTTCGTTTGAGCTGAGTTGAAGGACTTCGAGGCGTATTCTATCACTCGAAAGTCATCTCCATGACCTCGTCCAAGTACTGCTCCCATGGCTTCATTGTTTACATCCGTATATAGATGGAAACTCTTGTCAAAGTCAGGCTGAGCCAGGATTGGGGCTGTACAAAGATGGTGCTTCAGTTTGTCCATGGCCTATTTGCAGGCATAGGTGAAAACAAATGGTTCATCCTTTTTGAGCAATTTGTGCAAGGACGTGGCAATGGTGGATAAGTCTAGTATAAACTTTCCAAACCATTTGCAAGAGGCCAGAGAAGATTTGAGTAATTTTGTATTTTTCGGGTAGTCCATTTTTGAGATGCCCACTACTTTATCTGGGTTAGGACTTTTTCCTTGACTGCACAAGACATGTCCTAGGAAGAGAAGTCTTTTCCTAAAAAACTCACATTTCTTTCTGTTGAAATCGAAGCCCAGTCTTTTGCAGAAATAACTAAGATTCAGGATTAAGAGTAACGTAAGTTGCATGATTCATTTATTCTGCATATTTTTGAATGTTGTTGCATGCTACATTGTAGCATCCTAAGTCACCAGGCTTAGGACGAGTTACTTTACTGAGGTCCCTTAACCCACTTGGTTTCTTGGATCCAATCCCTCAGTGTTTGGAGTGCTTTAGTTTAACACAGTGAGAAATTAAGAGTGCAGACCCTTAAGATTTCTCATGAATTCTGTAGTGTAGTTTTCATTAGACTAAGTACAAAGTCAGTAGTGCTAAATGATCAGAATCTCTAGCCCTGTGGAAGAATCAAGTTGTGTTGTTTGTGAAAAGAAAAATTAAAAAGTATAGTTTCCCCCCATACTGCACAACTGGGTGGTTGTTTTTAACCCTATTAACAACAGTTAACAGACCACTTCTCAACCCGAGTACTAGGAGTTGTCGATTTGGAATCATGCAGTGTGGTCGTCGCTTCATTCTTAATTTCCGAACGATCTTGTTGTCGAAACTGACAACGAGTTATACTGATTCTTATCAAAGGATCTAGCTTTGTCCACCACTTTCTGCTTAGGAGGATTAGCTGTCTAAGGACATTGCATAATTTTTGATACATGTTTGTCTTTGATCCTAGATAAACCTTCCATGCCATTGTCACGGGATCCTCGTCTGGATGACGAATGCTTAACCTACCATTGTCATCATGTATCAATCTCTGTTCTTTTTCTTTAACAGAATTCATCATTTCCTCTAAAGTATTATACTTGGCAGGATTGATTTCACCTCTTATCTTTGGATGAAAGCCACCATAAATGACATTCATCCACGTTCTCGCAGAGACCTTATCATCTAAGTCTTTGAACATGTCGTACATCTCAGACATGTAATCAGAGGCGCTTTGCCCATAACGTTGACCAGCCACTAACATACGAGACTAAGTGGCAAAATCTGTTTTGTGATGACCATAGTAATGCACTATGGCTTGATGGCAGCCTTCCAAATACTCAAGCTCTTCATGCGGGAATGCAACCAACCCCTAAGTTCCCCCTGCATTTAATGTCTTATGAAGGTCATAGTCTTTTTCTGCTACATCGAGATCTGACATTAAATTCTCGACTAAAGTGATTCAAATTTCGCATTTATCTGGACCAGATCCCGTGAACTTATTAGTATGCTCCATAAGATGCATAGCTCAGGCTAGGCCAAATTTTTTATGTCCAGGTGGATAAAAACTGGTGTGTAAAGAGGTATTTAGGAGCCAGAGGCCTCTCTAAGGGAGTACCAATAAGGTTTGGTGACAAACTTTGAAACCAAGGGACCCCCTACCGACGGTATACTGGGTTTCCGAGACAAATCAGTCAGTGAAGGATTTTAGGAGGTTCTAGTGGAAGATAAAGGCAAAGCTGTACTTGGACCTGCTACTCCCACTGGTGTATTGAGCACCAAGTTTGAAGCAGTGCTACTGTGTAACGATGGATTGTTAACTTTATTTTAAACAGTTCAACAGCGCTAACTATGGTTATCTTTGCTTGCTGGCATTCCTGAATTGTCCGTGCATATTGTGCAGCAGACTTTGCAAGATTATAATGAAAGGTTTCATGCATTCTCTGAATAGACTCCTTAAAACTGACATTAGCTGAACTGAAGAGTACATTCTCTCCAGAATTAATCTCTAACTGATTAACTTGTGGCAGCTATACATTTGCTAACTCCATAACAACTGGGATTCCACCACTGGAATCTAAGTCTACCATGATACAAAAATAAAAAACAATGAGAAAATTATTTGGTTCAAAAGATAAAAACCAAAGATCATGTGCAAAAGTGAGTTTTACATCTTAATGGAACACTGATTCTTAGAATCGGAGTGTAGAATGCGTGTTTGGGTGAAAATGTAAGTTTATGGTGACGGAACCACTACTGAAAGCTTAAAAACCCTGCAATTACGAGAGGCATAACAATACTCGAAAAGTATTGGGGCAGAGCCAGGGTCTAAGTGCAATTCTACATCTAGCGCTGACCCACTAGTGTCAATACTGCGCGTCCTGGACTTTTCACTATGTGTGTGCTGCTCTGCATACAGCAGAACCATGTGCCACCCTGTGCGCAAGCGACAGAACAAAGGAAAGCAAGAATGCAAAAATTGCACAGTAAGAAAACGGAATTTTCTTACATACTGAACGGTGCTTTTACAAGAGCTGCAACAGCTTGAAGGAAATCCAAAAACGAAGCTATGATACATAGAATCATTTCCGAAGAAACACTGAAGAAATCCATTTTCACAAGGCAGATGAGAATAATCCAACACAAGTTAGAGTAATGACACAATATAGGTGCCCCATGCTAGGTGCCAATTGCGAGGTACTTTTAAACTGCAAGTATCATTCCATTGGTTTCTTACACTAAGACACTTAAAGGCCGAATATCATATTAGAGTGGAAGTAAAATTCCAGAAACCACTCAACTCCTTCGCTTCCTAGAGTAGCCACATTACTTGTTGATGATCCTCTACCACTCTCCGAGCCAGCTGATCCATTCACTTACCTTTGCTGCAGGTAGAATCCTTAATACCATGTTTATAGTGAACACTTCAGACCCAATACTGAATAATCACCAGAAGCCCTTGATATATATTAATAAAACCCTTTATTGAATGTGTAAAATCGCTTTTAAGCCGACCTGATAAAATCGCTGCATGATGTGTACATAACAATATGCTTACATAATCTGAGCCTAGGTAAACTGGGGGATCAATGCATCTGTATGGTCCCTGTCCAATAACAGAGACTCTCCAAATTGGAAGGTCCCAATCCCTTTTCAAACACCAAGTCTTGGCTTTACTTTACTCGACTCTCTGTCCTTGCCTCATTGCTACATTTTTATCTTGTAAGTTTAATTGCTTCTGTATTTAAATTATGGGTACTTGTATGTTAATTCACCGCCAGGCAAATTATAACAGGTCAAAAACAACATAATCACACACATCTGACATATACATAAACCAAAAATAAAAAAGTATGGCAAGCTACATAAATATAATATTTTGAACAATTAATTCCATTGAAAACAATGACAACATTCTTTTTGAAAGTTATAAGAGTAATTAAAATAACTGAATCACAAACAAGTACCGATAATTATAAGAGTAATCAAAATAACTCGTTAGAAATTCAATTGAATATATTAAAATAAACATTTTTAAGGAGTACATATAAAGGTGATTTTTATGAATCTTGTTACTATTACTGCTGTAATCTACCAAACACGAAATGAATTTATTGACACTTTCATCATTGGCTCACAACAAAGAAAGTAGTGTTCATTTATTACAGCAGAATGGTATTCTACATACTGTTAGATAGTGTACAAACAAACATTCCATGACTATGTCATTGTGTGATCGTCAAGATCGTTGGAAATGTTACATAAGAAATTGTAAAGAGGATACTTGTAAGGAGGGTACATGGCTTGTAGGATCACATCTCACTTATAGACAAATAATTTTATTTGTGTATTGCTGGTCAAAGGAATTGTCCAGTGTCAAGTTCTGCGTTTCTGAGTTGGATGCCAGATACCACATTTAAAATAGACAAAAGTTTATTTACTTGTTGGAAAAACCAAGTTGGTAGAGTTTTACCACAGGAGTGGGTTTTTGGTGGCATTTGCCATGAGACTTCATGTTTTGTGTGCCAGATAGATCAGCAGCCACACTTATGCCAATTATAAAAACTCATATACAACCTGGCACTGCAGTTATATCAGACCAATGGAAAGCCTACAATAAAATTAATAATATTCCGGGACTATCTCATGAAACAGTCAATCACTCTGTAAATTCCGTGGATTCTTTTACAGGGGTGCATACTCAAACCATTGAGCACTCTTGGAAGGCTGCAAAAGAGAGAAACAAATGGCACAATAGCACTCACCACCATATGATTGATTCATATACATATGTGTGAGTTTGTGGCATCAACGTATTAAAGTAAATGGTTTGAATGTGTTTACCACAATTTTAGTTTACATTGCCCAGTTATATAAACCAGACTAATGCAATTTGGTTTATAAAAATTTAAAATAAATAACTTTATAACTGTATATGATTCATTTTTATCGGTATGCCTAACCCATTTATTACTAATCGTGTGTCATTATGTGGCCTTTGACATGCCATACACATGCTGGCAAGCCAAGTTGGCTTGCCGGTGAATTAACAAACAAGTACTAAATTATGCCTATAGTCACTTGACCAACCGCAAGGCGTGTGGCACTAATGTTATGCATGTTACTCAAGCAAGGTGCCACCCAGCTGAGTGAACTAGCTGGCGGACGAATATGCGTATGCCAGTGAGAAAACGTATCACATTGTGCTGGTGACATGATAGATAGCAATTCAGTAATTAACGCAGCACAGAGGGGGGTGTCGACAGATAAATACATATGAATAGCAAAACAGCAAAATGTAATGTACAATGATTTTAGATTGCCACAATTGTTTATTTAAGGTTGTTATATAGGTATCTGGAAAGTAGTTTTTTACATGAGGATATATCATTATGGTAATTATGATGAAACATTTTGACGTTTCCAGCACTGTAACATTCATTCAATTCAATTCAACTCAGTTCCTTACAGTCAGCAAATAAATGCCATATGGTAGGGGATCTTACATAATTTCAGGAGAATGCTCCTACAAGTAGGAGCGACTTAGTCATCATTGTTAAATTGAATTTGAACTAAATCATGAGAATCGACAGGTAGGCTATTCTATCGTCTAATAGCATGCACAAAAAAGGCCAATAGTAAGCATCCATCTTGGAACGAAGCTTGGTCAAAGGACTGGAGTGATTATGTCTACTCCTAGAGTGGTTGTTAGGCATTAATATATGGGAAACAAGATGGAAATTCAGAGAAAGAGTAAAAAGTTTGAATAACCCCATAGATAACTTTTCGCGTCCAGCCTTAAATGTGTCCTTATTTAGGGAGTAGAGCATTTCTGTCACACTCGCGGTATGCTGATAAATGCTCTTAAGAAATCTGGCTGCCCTTCGCTGGACCATCTCTATATTCTGCATATGAACCATCCTGTGAGAGTTCCAAACAGAAGCACAATGCTCCAACATAGGGCGAACCAGAGTTGCATAGCCAGTTTCTTTTACATTTTTGGCTCATTCACGAAATACACGCAGGATAAATCTAAGCCGTTGGTTCGCTGCACCAAAATTTTTTGTAAAATGGTGATTTCAAGGAAGTTTTTTTGCAAAATAAATTCCTAAATACTTGCCAGTATCAATAACAGCGAGTTGAACACTATCCAGAGAGTACTCAGGTAGAAAAAATACTTAAAAGAAACCCAGTTGAATTCTTCCATCAAGTTGCATACAAACACGAATATATGTAATTTCCTTAGAAACATAGCTTTTAAAGAAACATACCTGTTTTATACCTAAATCTACTTTAGTTATATACCAATTGTTGACAATAAGAGCCCTATTACATAATCAACTTGTGTTAAGTAAACAATTAACATAATTGATGAGCCAGTGTCAATTGTACTCCATACCCAAGTAGCAATGGGAAACAAAAATGACGTAAACTTGACATCATTTTTTGGTCATTTTTTCCAAAAACACGTCTCACGTCGAAAAAGACGTCATTTTCTGGTCATTTTACTGACTAAAAATGGACCAAATTCAAATAACCAAATAAAGACTAAAAAAAGACGTAATTTTACTGATTAAAAACTGACGAACTCAAAATGACCAAATAAAGACCAAAAAAGGACGTAATTTTACTGCCTGAAAAATGACCAACTAAATGACCAAAAAATGACGTCATTTTTATGACCAAAAAATCACCAACTAAACTTTAACAAAAATTTATAGAACTGCCAAAATTTAGAGGAGGGGATGATCAGGGCCCTTTAGATTTGG
>JAQGAE010003211.1:0-15331 GCA_034696685.1 Julus scandinavius | reverse complement strand
CACGCACACCGCACTGAGTCAGATCGACTTGACATTTTCTGGTGTGCGGTACATAAAACAAAGATGGCGGCCCTCCAAGTGGTTAAATGCTTCCCGATTTGAACGTTTGATGGCGCGCATGCGCAGTAGGTCAGTCTGGAGTCTTTGGTCACGTGTAGTGTGGACATGTGCCGCCATTACCAGATTTTCTGGAATGACGTCATTTGCCCGATTTGTATTTTCTTCTGGCTAGTGAGAATATGGCATTAGGTAGCATTCCAAACTTTGTCTTAAACACTGACACCCCCCCCCGTACCACAGTTGCTAAAATCGAACGAGCTTGAGACCGAGCTGCGTCTCAAGTACCAGAGGCATACCACAGCTGCACAGATTGCCAAGTCGATCTCAAGACCGTAAAAACCAAATGTGACTCAATAAAGCTTGAGTTTAAGCTTGAGATTCAGTTTAGACGAGTCAAAGCTTGAGCTGCAGATTGGTGAGCAACTGTGGTACGGGGTAATTTTATGCTGGAATTTCCCTTCGAAGTCAGGGAATTTTCGTTAAACAGAAAAATCTGGAAAAATGTCGTGGAATTGGTAGCGAGACGGGTGCTTGGAAATTTATAGGATGGGTATTTGAATGTTTCAACACAGTTTCTGGACACCCTACTATTCAAAAATTTAGGGACGTCTATGAGGGGGAGGGGGTCTGGGCTAAAATGGACACCGTGTGGACAGAGGGTAAGGGGGAGGGTCAATTTTTGAAGGAATTTCGGGGACGCTCTTTCTGAATGGCCCCTTACGATCAAACCTAAGGAGAAATGTGTACAATCCATTTATGGACGTCCCCTTAATAATGAAAACGCTTAAAAGAACTTACAAGAGTCAGCCAAAATTGACAACAACACACACTATATATATATATATGTAAGAGGGGGGGGGGGAGGGGGGGTAAACCTAAAAATGCTTGGCAACAACGACGCTGCATGGGAGTATTGCTTTAAAAGGCAACACAGAAAATCGATAATGGAAAGTGTTATATAATCAAAATACGGCGTAGTAGCCTAGTAAAGGAAGATACCATTTTATATGTGATTCACGTTTTTCCACGAAACGCACTTTAGGATTAGTCCATTTTGAAGAAAAATAGAGAAGCGTATACAGTCCAGTGTTTTGGGTTAGATGTTGTTTAAGGACCCAAATGACAAAAGGGTTTTAAAAAAAAAAAAAAACACATGCAATCTATGCATGGTTTTCCTCAGACGTATTTCCACATTTCCCAATTTAAAAAAGGTTTTTCGTTTTAAGCTTCTTCTTTAAGCCAACGAAAAACTTAAAATTAAAATAACATCTCATTAGTTGTAATTATGTTCAAATCCGCGCCCATTGGATTTCCGTCAGCGGTCACTGGGCTAAATGAAATAATGGCAGTGCTCCAAAACCGCATTTAACGAAATGTTGAACTCGTCAAACCGATTTGATAAACGAGGAGATGTACGAAGCAAACTATTAATTAAAAACGGCCGGTTTAGATATTAAAAAAGGGGGCAACCAGTTTAAAATTTAAGGCAAACCAAAGTTCAACGAATAGGATGACGTCCATGGAAACCAATTAGATGAGGGCAGATTAGTTTTTAAAGCCAACTATCAACTTTGTCTTGCACGATGAAAATACGAAAGGGGTGTACAAAATAATGGAAACACTAGTTACAGTTAAACCACTCTTGATGTGATGTTGGACCACCTCAATACCCGGAGAGAAAAATAATGCATTTGGGCACGATACTTCCAAATGGAATCTTCCAATTCGTTCATTTCGCTTAATCACAATTTTTTCCTAAATTGTTCAGATATGGGCGCAATTTTTCTCAGTTTTCATACCCATCGTCATTGAATTTCAGGCAACGTAGATAATTATATTATCGCGTTTATGTAAAACACAGCTTTCTTATCGTCATTCTCGCGCAATGGTGCGTATACACACACAACACTCACTGTCGTACCTTCTGTAGGGAGATAAAAACGAGATAAAATAATGCAGGCAACGAAATATCGACTTATTTCGTCTAAAATAACGACATTTTGCAACGAGCGTCGCGAAAGAGTCCTTTTTCAGACAATAGTTTTCATCGACCTTAATACTATAATAAACCATTCGGCAAAGATGGCGGCCGGAGCCCTGGTCAAATACTACTTCTGCTGAAACTGCCGGTTACCAAATATTCGGTTCACTCCACTAATTCGGTACATGTACTTTAAGATATTTCCTACAACCTCGACACTTTCGTATCACCAAGTTGTCATGGTTACCAGGGCACAATTTTCCAATATTGAAGATTCGTGTTAAAGCAGAAATGGAACACGTAGATATAGCTTTCTACATTCATAACTTCGGAACAAACTAACCGTCGTGATCGGGTGAATCACATTTGGATCCACCGGTCTTCCTAATCAAATTATTATTGAAAAAAAACCATAAAAAATTACCCAATATGCGTAGGAAAACTTTCAAAATACCAGCAGAAACCCAAATCAAAAAACTTTACAAAAAAAGAAAATTAAAAAGGAACGCTCTCACGTGCAATGGAACAAAACGAAAACAGAACAACAAAAAACGAGCGCAAAATTCGAAAAATGGAACTATACGTTCTATTCATAACTACGTACTTAAGTTAAGACTCGCATCCCTAACTTAACTCATTTAAAGTTTCTATCCATACGTTTTGTTAGTAGTATTTCCGAAGTGTTTTTAATCGCGATGCAGCGAGCTCCGTTACAAACGAGAGAAGAGATCAGAAAAATCCTCCAGTTCGCTCAAAAAAACCCAAATCAAATTATCAGCAGGTAAAAAAAGGAATATTAAAATGGAACGCCGCCACGTGCAATGAAACAAAAAAACAAAACAGAACAATAAAAATAGAACGCCAAATTCAAAAAATGGAACTACTATATGTTCTATTCACAGCTACGCACTAAAGTAAGATTTGCATCTCTAGTATGTTTTATTTTTGAACGTTTTGTTATTTCCCAAAGTGTTTTAATTGCGAAGGCAGGCGAGCTCGCTTGCAAAACGAGAGGAAGAAGTCCAGGCGTTAGCAGTGGATGAAAATCGTTTGAAAAGTCATTATTCATTCTCCTGCATCCGTCCCAACCTGTGTGCCGCAATGGCCGTATATATTAATTCGAGACAATAAATCGCGAAGGGTGGGAACGAACGACGACGACGCACGTACATATAGGCCTACGGGGTTGTGTAATAACAAACGCCGCGAAGAAAGAAAAAGAGGGGAGAAAATCGATAGAATCGCGGTTCAACCAATGGCACGAAAGGCTGAGCGGACCTGCGCAGACTCCGTACCAACATCCAAGGTCACTTAATTGATGGCGAGGGGGAGAAACATTTGGCGCGCTTTGCATTTATCGATCCCAAACGAGAAAACCAGTTGATCCGATCTACCCAAAACAACTAAGAAAACAGCGAGGGGTACACAAAATAATGGAAACTCCCGACTACGAATGAATCGGAAAATTGCACGTACAATAACGGTTTATGGTATTCAACTAAGGATACAAACGTGGATGTGGAGCTATTCACGTTATTTTGTCCACCTCCTAAATATATATATATATACAGTAATACCTCGATTTACGAACTTAATCCGTTCCATCACCCTGTTCGTAAATGGAAAAGTTCGTAATTCGAATCAATTTTTCGTGCGTTCCTTGTCCACATTTTTTTTTTTTTAATTTTTAAACATGGTATGGTTTTATATGTGGAAATAATACAGTATTATGTGTGGAATTAAAATTATTGGCAGTTTAATGACAAAATGCACAAGAATCAGAACCGGATTCTGAACTGGAAACGAAGGCCACAATATTTCACATATTTTAATTAATTTTGTGTTGTCGATTTGTGCTTTAGTTCGTAAAAAGAGACGTTCGCAAATCGAGGTTCCACTGTACCAGCGTTTTTCAACTCGTCCTTTAAAAAACTAAACGTATATTTCCTTAAAATCGCCGTCATCCTTTTTTTTAAATATCAGTTTCTTAAATAAGGTAAAAAAAACTATATCATTTAGTATGTTTATAAAGGCATACGAACAAAACCTCAAAGGGTATTTGGAAATACGGATAAAGTCCTGCAAAGGTTGGGTTATAGGTCATGTTAGCTCACTAGCCAAGCTCGGTCCAATTTACTAGGACCTTTACAATATTGCTTGCATGTCCAAATAGCTTCATGAAAGTACAGAAGCAACAAAAACAACAACAAAACTGATTACCAGAAAATCATTAAGACAGAACTAAGTCTCTATTTTTAAGTCATTTTCAATTTTCTCCAATCTTTCGTCATTTGAAATTCGCTGAGCCACCCTATTTCTTTAATTTGATTTTGCTCTCCTTTTTCTAGGCCATATGTAGATAATGTATACCATCAGCATAAAAGAGCCAACAGAATGTCGATATAAAACGAAACGAAATTAAGGATCCTGCGAATGTGCACACGGGATCCTGTTATGTTAATGGACGAAAAAGAATCTGCTATTAAAATTCCCCAATAATTAATATCCCCCACTCAACCCCCGTAGGAGTGCACATTCCAAACCAAATGAGGCTTAAAGCTCACAAATGGGGGATATGCCTAATCAAAATTCCCCAACAATCTACTCTGTACACTTTAAAATGTAATGAAAAATCCACTTCCCTCCTTTCCCAAAATATAATTTTAAAATAAAGGAAAGTGTCGAAATTTGTCCTTCATTCGACTGGAACTCTTTCCAATTAAGGTCAGCGATAATCCATGGGATAATTGCGATGAGGGGGGAAAAACATAGAAGGAGGTCCCATAACCCATTCGATAAATGGCCAAAAAGTGTCCTTATTGGTCATTTGTTTTAAAGAAGGACCGAAACTCGTAGCATCTTGAATTTCGGCACTCAAAAAGTGTAGTTTATTGAAGGTGTGAGTTGGCGTGCTATCAAGTCGTTATTTCGGCATCGACTCTGGGAATATTTTCACCGAAATTATCCGTGGGAAACCGTCTTGATCCCAATGCAGCGCCTCTCTACGCAAAACAAGGACGGCCAGCCTGAAAAACCCAAAAAAAAATGGTGGACAGCAAGCAACTACTCGCCCAGTACCAAATTAGTGAACGTTTACCGAATATTCAACGTACAGTATGTAAGTAATATCGATGTTAACTACATTAGATGGCATTTTTTATAAATATACATAGGATATATATTTTTTTTTTGGATCCAGGACAAAAAGCTGAAATTACATTTGGACATATCAATAATGTACGGAAGTCCCTGTCTGGGGAGTGACCTTGGCCCTGTTCCTCAAAAGTATGATCTTGTACTTGTAGGGGTATGGGAGTGATACTTGTACAAAAAGTACAAGTTGTTGTGTTCCACACATAATATTTGTACAATCGTAATTTGTTAGACCATATACCTTACAAGTTACGAGCAAATCTTGTCAGTTTACGAGTGTTCTGTACCACAAAGGTATTGCTATTAACTTGTAGTGAATTTTTTATAGGTAAATGATTACTTGTAAATTAATTATTAGAAAGCATTTGGAATAGGGATAGTACGTTAATCTATTTTTGACAAATTGCTGCTAAATTTACCAAAAATTATGCCCTTTCTAGCTTCAATAGCACAGAGAAGTAGCATTTTCTTTTCACCTTAGACTCGTACTTTTGTGACAGCACTAGTACACATTTACTAATAATTTACAAGTTGCTGAGATTATTGGTGGAATGCCATACTACAACTCCATATACTTGCAACTTGTACATTTTTGTGGAATAGGGCCATGACCTAACCCAACATTTGACCTTTACAGGCTTCCGTATCTCTCTTTGTGACTGGATACCATGATTTTTTCAACCGAGTATAGTGCAGTGTTTTTCGACAGATTCAGGCCTAGTTTAGATTATTCTGTATAGATGGTCATTGGGCCTAATTGACAATCGGCATCACACAATGGGTTGAAAAGAAGCGTTCGTTAGAAGGTGAAAGGGCACGCGTCAACCACGGTCAATCAACCCTGGCTGACCCGGAAGCTGACTTGCCATTGTTTAGGAAAAGGGGGGGGGGGAGGGGGAATTTGTCGTCCTTTTTTATTATTATTTTGTACCTGGAAAAGTCCAGTCGTTCGGCGATACGGGTTGGCACTCATAAAACGTTTTTCTTTCCTAATTACTGGAGTGAGTGAGCCAACCAGCTAGGCTTAACTCGTCAGCAGCAAAAGCCGGTTGGATGACTGCTATAGAAAAACTCGTTCCCCTAAAACAAAACTCAATTTTCTCGTTCATTTGCATGGAGTGCGTACTCTGTTTTTACCCTCGTCCCCTCGTTAACTCACCCTTCCTGCCCCAGGAGATACAAAACTATTTATCTACCCGTCCTATCAATACCTGCATTGCGAAAACGTTGACATCTCGCTGGAATTACTGTACGTGGGATTGATTACTCGTGACTATAACGGGCTCAGATGGGCCCATATATACATTATGCCTCGTAGATGTATGACACAGCATGTGTCGTGCAAAAATTTATATAATTTGACTGGAAACGAGCGTTTAGTATTAACAATTTAACTTTTAATAGACACCGTATTAAACTCTTCAAAAACAGAATTTTAAAAATTCGAATATGGAATATTGGAACAGAACGCACGTGCGAACGTTTAAATGCGCACGCGCCGAACGATGGAACGCAAGTGCGGAATAATGGAACGCACGAGCTGCAGCGTTCTATGACCATTCCATAGGTACTCGAATAACTCGTTTCAAGGCACACACGATACAAATTGCTTTTGTAAATCGTGACGAAGTCTGGAGTTTGAGGCAATGAAATTATGACGAGTCTAACCATAAATATGTAAAATACAAGTTTGGAAACTTGAATGTGTTAATATGTATACAACCTTCTAAAAACACGAGTGATTGGTTGAACCCCTCCGCGCATCTAGACACGAAGGACAGACGCGTGAGTAATCTCCTAATTTAAGATTATGATAAGGGGACATTCAAAAATAACGTCCCCGAAATTCCTTCAACAATTGACCCCCTGTCCACATGGTGTCCATTTCCACCCACTCTCCCTCAAACACGTCCTTAATTTATGTTAAATGTAGGGTGTTTTGGAAGATACGAAGGCCCATCCTATAAATTTTCCAGATTTTTCTGATTAAATGAAATTTCCTGACCTCGAAGGGAAATTCCAGCATAAAATTGATGTTTAGCACTAATTTAGGACTTTTCCGAGGAATTAAAAATTCAAGCACATTTGGGATTGGGGACACATTGATTCCGGTGTCCATTTCCCCTTTCTCGCTGACTTTTTCAAAACTTGATGAAACAGAAAATCCAAAAACTGAAAAATACTATCATTAGTGGACGTCCATAATGGCCTCTCCCACTCTTGAGGACGTCATTTTTCAAAAATTTTCCATAAGGTGATTTTCACTAAAACAACACTAAAAAAATTTCAACTTTCTTCATGTATTTATCCAATTATTAATAAATGTAACATATTAAAAAAAGCAATGTTGGACTACATTCAGATTCAAAACTGAACGCTATTAACACCATTTTTAATAAAAATCTAACGCGAACCACAATACAGACGTCACAAAACTAATACGTAATTATTTCCAAATTTTTGGAATAAGACTAAGTGAAACTTGTAAAAAAACGTAATAATATTTCGGTTGGAGGTGAAGTAGACAAGCTTGACACACAATCACGAGTATTTCAAAACTGAAATTAATCTTATTTCAGAGCAGTCTGTCAGTCTGTGATCCGGGTATGACATACCCAAATTCTCGCTAAACCCAAACAGACAGCTACACAAATCCCGGATCAGACTAGGACAAAAAAAAAACAAAAAAAAAACTGGGTAGTCCCCTCACTCAGCGGGTGTGACTGAAATAGGCCTAACCCTTCAACATAGAGTATACTTCACGTCGTCAAAACCAGTTTCGAGTTGAACTCAGGCTGAAGTTTTCATCGATTTCAGCCGTCTGGGTTCACCGTTTATCGCCCGATTACCTCTGGAACTTAGCGTGTGACCAAAACGGACTTTTTTCTAGCCCTTCAAACCCCCGGCACCCCAAAAGTCCTAAAAAAGAGGCTTTTTTGATTGGTCGAAGGCGAGTGCATTCGCCTGGTAAAAGGGGGATAAAAAAATTGGCTAAAAAACACGATGAATGTTAAGGAAAAAGTTTCGGTTGGTGGAAATGAATCACCTCGTTCGGGGATTGGCCACTTAAAATTAAGCTGAAAAGGGGGACACAAACGTAAATTACCATCAGAGAGGAGGTAGGGGGAAAAAAACACGAAACAGGGTTGAAGGGGTGGGGATGAGGGGTGTGTAATCCATCCACAGGCATAATACATACAGAACCGTCTTGTTTCGTTGGTGAGCGCGTTATGATTTTTATGGTCAAATAGCAAAAAAAAAAAAAGTTATTTCCAATTACTCACGATTATCTCGGGAATAATTAATATCACGACAAAATTACTCCATTACAAAGATGAACCGTGTGCGCAATTAAAGACTTAAAACGTAATTGGATTTTACAAGTTTTAACATCTGTAGCACGATTTTGCTGTTAAAATTACCAGGCGTGAAAACGAGGAAGGGTTAGCCAATTTCGTGTAAAAACTTTTTCAAAAATGGGTTTATATAATAATAATAACTATGTCCTAACACAGTTTTATTTCAAGGAATCTTGAAACATTTTCAGCAAAAAGATATCTTTGGTTTGGCTTCAGTACAGACATTACGTTCAGAAATACTTTCATAGACTAGTCGCAGAATGGCAATGTACGAGCAGTTTTCAAAACCGAAAAGCCACAGACTGGCACTTGGAGCGCATTGGCTCACAACTTTGGTTTGGCTCCAGTGTCGACAAAGACTTCCACTGACTAGTTGCAGAATGGCACAGCACGAGCAGTTTTCATCAAAGTCGGAAAGCCACAGACTGACACGCGAAGCACATTGGCTCACATCTTTGGTTTTGGCTCTAGTACAGACATTACGTTCAAAAAGACTTCCAATGACTAGTCACAGAATGGCTCTACACAAGCAATTTTTAAAGCCGGAAAGCCACAGACTGGCACGCAGAGCACATTGGCTCACAATCACATCTTTGGTTTTGGCTCCAGTACAGACATTAGGTTCAGAAAAATTCCTCTGACTAGTAGCAGAATGGCACAGCACGAGCATTTTTCCATACCTAAAAACGCAGAATGGCTCTGCACGAGCAGTTTTCAAAGCCAGAAAGCCACAGACAGGCACGCGGAGCACATTGGCTCACAATCACATCTTTGGTTTTGGCTTCAATACTGACATTACGTTCAGAAAAATTCCTCTTGACTAGTAGCAGAATGGCACTGCACGCGCATTTTTTCTATACCGAAAAACGCAGAGTGACACACTTGAATTTTATTTTAACTCTCTCTAATAATAACCAAGCAAACTGCACTCTAAATTATTAGGTTTTTTTTAGATAATTTTATTTTAAAACACTAAAGGCAGCGCCCCCTTCGCTCCAGGAAAATTGTAAAAGTGGCTTTTGGATAAAAGGCACAATACCTTATGTCCGTAGGTAAAACGCGGCAGGGGTGGGTATCACCTTGTCAAAAAGCGAGGAGATGAGGGGAGGGAAAAGAAAAATGAGGGCTAATGTACAACCAAAAAAAAAAGTAATTCGTTTGTCCACGGCGAAGAGAAACAGGTGTTGCGTATAAAAATGAAAACTGGACGAGTCCAATAAGGAGAGATTGTCCAGAGAAGAGGGGTGATAAAAACATGAGGAGGGATAACGTGGGGATTCCCCGCCTTCTTCTAAATTTACCCCAGATAATTTATCGCAGTTTAATTCGCCAGAAATAAATATTCGTCGAAAACGTGAGCGCGGAAGACAAATATGGCAGCCAGACAGTTGGACGAGACTACTAGATTATGTAAGATGGCGGAAACGATGTTATCTTTGGATTCCTCCTTCTTCTTCTCGTCGATAATTAATGGACTTGCCCTGCTCGAAACATTTGGATTTCCTGAAACTCAAATTTCACACCTGTCTCGAGATTACACTCAAAGGAATGACCTAAAATGTAGATGTGGAACGATTGGTTAATGGAGTTATGGACTTTATGCTCGTTAACTCAGCTTTTGGGACCCGGCTGTTATTAGAGACAGCCGACATTTTTTGTTACTTTTCATCTACAACCAGGTTTAGGTTAGGGGCCATTCAAAAAGAACGTTGGCAAGTGGACAGAGGGTAACATTTTTCAAGGAATTTCAGAGAAGTCCTTTTTTGAATGGCCCCTAATTGAAAACTGATTTTTTGGGATTCTCATCCTGGCTGAACACTGATTTCGATTGAATTAATTTCATGCTTAAGCTGGAATCTCACATTTGGCTGTCTTGTCAAAGTATTTGGCCATTTTTCTGCGCAACTGTGGTATCCTTCTGGGACTTGAGACAAAGCCCGAATCTCAAGCTCATGCGATTTGAGCAACTGCGGTATGGTAGTCAGCTTCATCTCAAGCTCAAGCTTGAGTCTCATATTTAGCTGACTTGTCACAGTCTTGAGCATTTTTCAGCGCAACTGTGGTATGCGTCTGGGACTTAAGACGCAGCTCAGTCTCAAGCTCATGCAATGTGAGCAACTGCGGTACGGGGCTCAGCCTCATATTTGGCTGTCTTGAGCTCGTCTTGGCCATTTTTCTGCGCAGCTGTGGTATGCTTCTGGGACTTGAGACGCAGTTCAAGTCTCAAGCTCATGCGATGTGAGCAACTGCGGTACGTGGCTTAGCCTCATCTCAAGCTTGAGTCTCATATTTAGCTGTCTTGTCACAGTCTTGAGCATTTTTCTGCGCAGCTGTGGTATGCTTCTGGGACTTGAGACGCAGCTCAGCCTCAAGCTCATGCGATTTGAGCAACTGTGTTACGGGGAGGGTAAGCATCCTAAATTCGTTTGAAATTTAATTCGATTTTAAAACGATGGTTTCCATTGGTTAAGACTCGGGTTTATCAACCAATGATGAACTGAAACGTTCGATTTGGCGTATCGGAAAATGCAGCCTGCTCGTTATTGCAACATGATATGAAAAAAAGAGCAGGTTTTTTTTTAATTTGACTTTTCTCCTCGTTTGGCATCACTGGCAGGGGTGACGTTGGCCACATGTTGCCTGGATGCGAGACACGACTTCGATATCGTGCTTTTTTGGCCTTGCTCTACGTACTACATGCACGTATACTTTTAACAGCACTTTACTAAATGCCAGACTTAAGCCTAAATTTCGATTGATAATGAACGAGTTGAGGAACATCCATTAGTATCCGGGTGCAAAAATGATGCGCATGTCAGAAATAATATTGACATCGTATGACAGTGGCTAACATTGAGGGCCATTCAAAAAGGACGTCTCCGAAATTCCTTCAAGAATTGGACCCTCTCCCAACCCCATGTCCTCATGGTGTCCATTTTAGACGTCCTTAATTTTTTCTGAAAAGTAGGGTGTCCAGAAAATGTGTTGGAAAATACAAAACCCGTTCTATGCACCCCTCGCTACAAATTCCACGACATTTCCCCAGATTTTTCTGATAAACGGAAATTTCCTGACATCGAAGGGAAATTCCAGCATAAAATTGGTGTCTAACACAAATTTAGGCTATAATTTCCGACTTTCCAGAGATTTTAAAAATTCAATTACATTTGGGACTGGGGACACATGTCCTCCGGTGTCTATTACCCCTTTCACTAACCTGAAGGGCCCTTAGGGGACGTCCTTAATGGCTTTACCCCTCCCCCTGTCCACATGCCAGCAGATTACCCCATGCACCCTTTTGAGGACGTCCTTTTTGAACGGCCCCTTAGTGGACGTCCATAATAGATTTACCCCTCCCTCCCCGTCCACATGGTGGCCACAAGTCACCAGTCACCCCCCCTTGAGGACGTCCTTTTGAAACGGCTTCTTAAGATGGAAACAATAATTTTCAGCTACATAGGATGTAATCCAAAATAAAAACGTTTTCAGTTAGGATGAAAATCCATTCGGTGACCACATCAACTAGAAACGAGTGTCATTTTGTGACTACAGTGGATCATTTTACGACAACTAACGAACGGTCCCTGTACTAAAATTCTATCATTACGTCTCCGAATTAGGCTTTGAAAAAATAGAAAAACCAGCCAAAAAAACTTTTGAAATAAACACGAAAACCCTCGGAAAACAATCGGTATTCGATCGTTAAACCCGTGCCATTGCGTGTCTGTTTTACGGCAGCCAAAATACAGGCTGGACCAGATAATAAAAATCCCCTCCCACAAAATAAAGGAGAAAAAAAAAATGTAGAAGAACTCGTTTCTCACGAAAGAGTCCATCCCCTCGACGATGGGCCCCTTCGTATAATTCAAGCCATGAAGAGAAATAAAAAAAAAGGGCCGAATGTAGGGAGGGAGGGAGGGAAGGGAGATTGGCTAAACAATAAACAACGAACAACATTCGGATATGGGGCTAGTCATCGGTTTTACCTGCATTTTATGAGTACGCCCTACAGACAGCTACTTTTCACGCCACGAGGGCGGTTCGGAAATTTCTGAACACTAGAAAAGAGAGAAATTTGCAAATCCATTGCCAGTATCGCGATTATCGATCGAGAATTAGACTTAAAGGGGAAAATAGTAAATAAAAAAAGAAAAAAAAAATTCGATCGAAAAACACAATGGCAAGAAAATTTGCATAAGGGGATTCAAGAAAAATATCACTTTCCGAGGCTCTTCCATTCATTCTGGAAGGCTAGTTCGGGTATCAAAACGCCTAGACCAGTGTTGGGAAGTAATTGAGTACATTGAATGAATTTGAGTAACGAGTAAAATAGTAAAAAAGTACTGAATACAAAATGTACAAAATTAATTGAATGCAAATGTACTCAAAACGTACGAGTACAATGCACTCGATTACAAAATGTACTCACGATGGGTGATTACGAGTGTCCTCGAGTATTAACGTCATCTGAAATTATGAGTACCGATGGAATCGAGTATGAATAGAAATACTTTTCAGTGAGTAATTGAGTCGCATTTTATACATTTGAGTAACTCGAAACGAGGGTCATTTTAAAAGCTAACATGAATATATCATAATTTTTACATTTCTACTTATGATCATTTTGTAATCGGATGTACTTGTTCTATTTTTCCCTGTACTTATTAAGATTTTGCTAATTTTTAAGAGGGCTTATTTTGCGTACTCATATTCATTAAGTTATTATTAAATTTTAATTGTTTCTACACGTAATAAAACCTACGGTAATTATAGTAAATCGATTTCCCAAAACAATGCTTTCACAATCCGCCATACTCGTACTCGGTACTGGTATCCACGAGTACAAATTATCCCAGTCTGGCTACGATACAACTCGTTCTATGGAGTACGATTCCACAGGTACTCGTAATCGGTACTTCCGCACACGAGTACATATTTGCCCTAGTTTGATTACTCATGTCATACGACTACTGATTACACGTACTCTACTTATACTATAGAGTACGATTACACCGCATGCGTAATGAGTACTCCTACTCATGAGTACAATTTGCCCAAAACCATACGCCACGCACTCCCATCAATTAATTCGTGCACTGTATGAATAGCATTAGCCACGGTCCATTCAATTTCATAATGAACCGTAGCAAAACCCTTTCTTTCGTTACGGATTAAACTTTATGCCAGCTCTAATGTGATGCTTATCCAATTCGATAACCCAAGTCAGGAAACTGATTTAATCCTTGTTGTAAACCGCTTTGCATAGATTTCATCCGGTTTTTAATCGGACGAAATCCATTCTGTGACTTCATCACATAAAAGTAGCACTTTAATTCGCAAAATTCACATCAAAACCAAGGCCAGGAACTTGAGAGGCTTTTAGCTCTAGTCGAAACCGTTAAATATGCGCATGCTCGAAGAACTTATTTTCCAGACAACTAAAAAATACGTTCATTATGACGAGTTTCGACTGAAGCTATTCACGTGAAAGTGGTTCTAAACATGTTATCATTGTTTAGTTGAACAATGACTAAAAAGCCAAAAACATCACCAAAAAGGGAGTTGAGTAAAAGTTTGGAAAGAGCGTCGAATGATGATCGCAGAAATGTATGTTCATGAAACAGGATGTTAGGTTTATCGTAACGCGTTGCAAATGAACAACAATCGCTAAATGACAAAACGCGAATTAAAGCATGAACTAGGACACATTTGACCAAAACAAAAAGCGAGCATTTTGTATTGTTTCGTCCAATTGCCAACTTCCTTCCGTTCAATTTCCTTCAGGAACCACGTTTGTCAAAAAGCGACCAAAAAAAATAAATAAAAGAGCTCGCTAAATAAAAATAACCCATGAGCAGAAAACATACACCAAAAAAAGCTGAGAACAAAAACGTCGACGCTGCTAACAAACAAAAACAAAAAAAAAGGGGTCGCGACGATGACGTAGTAGTAATACCTTCAATGGCGGTCTCGTTTCTCCCCTCCAACAGAGGTTGGTATCTCCAGGCACGATTAATCCATCGTCTCAATTCTGAATTGACAACATATACTACACACTGCTTTAGCTACGTTGTATTTCAAAGTTTAATACAACACTGAAGTAGTAACTAAAGTTATGGTGAAATACGCCTGTGGTGAGTTATGGATTCTGGAAGATAAATGGCGAGTCCATATTGAAATTACAACTGCTGCTAACCTTAGTTCCATAATACGGCTAGTACTGCATGACATCCTCATTCCTACATCAGTAAATGAATTACGTGACATAAAAAACGTGTAACATACCAGGAATGAATAAGAAACTCTGAAATAGGCGTTAGGCCTAACAACAACAAAAAATGCATTCAATCGCAATCGAACGTATAGAATGGAATTCAAATCTTAAAAAGAGAACAGTACGTGCGGCACGATGATAAAAAAAAAGAACAGCACGTGCGGAAGGATACGAAGGCCTAGGTATCTTACAAATTTAAATCTTTTCAAGCTCCACCTTTATCACGGAGCTCTCGAAATGTTCTACACTCGTTCGCGCGTATGATCACTGCATAAATACATAAATAAATTCATTCTCCATAAAATAGGATTGGGGTTTAACTTGAAATTGAACTGGTTTTAATACTGGTTAAATGTGTAGAAGTACAGAACAGAACCGATATGAATTGGCGATAGAACAAACAAAAAATAGAACTATAGAATTTGATCACGCGCCACATTTTTCATGATGGTGGATTCAAAACACGTGCAGAATAAAAAAAAATAGAAAAACACGGAGTCCTTA
>JAQGAE010003210.1:0-15334 GCA_034696685.1 Julus scandinavius | reverse complement strand
GAGAGTAAAATCCTCAATACATCCAGAGAGTAAAATCCTCAATACATTCAGAGAGTAAAATCCTCAATATATTCAGAAAGTAAAATCCTCGATATATTCAGAGATAAAATCTTCCATATAGTCAGAGAGTAAAATCCTCTATATTCAGAGATAAAATCTTCCATATATTCAGAGAGTAAAATCCTCGATATATTCAGAAAGTAAAATCCTCAATATATTTAGAGAGCAAAAACCTTAACATATTCAGAGAGTAAAATCCTCAATATATTCAGAGAGAAAAATCCTCAACATATTCAGAGAGTAAAATCCTCAAAATATTCAGAAAGTAAAATCTCAAGCATTGTGATAGTCCAACAATTAAATTATTCAATAGTTAAAATGTTTTGTAGTATTCAAGTTATTGATTGCTAGTGTTACTTTTGAACAAGTCATATGTTAAGAAAATGATCCAAGATATCTTGAAATCCAGATCCAGAAACAGAGTCAATGACAGAAACAGATTTATTTTATCTTTGTCTCTTTAATTATAGCACCAGCCATTCATCAGTGTTTCGATCCCAACGACATCGATGGAACAGTAGACTCTCGTATGTCGCTGAGCAACAGCCTTACTTACGGTTCCTCCTGCTACACATTCAACTCCAAAGACACCAACACGTGGGTGACGGCCATGCAAACGTGCATAACTAAACATGATGGCAAGTTAGCTGATGGCGTCACCCCTGACATCAAATTCGTCTTGGCAAACTTTGTGAAGGCCAAAAACATGGTTTCCCATTATTGGATAGGGGGCCGAACACTAAAAAAAACTGGTAGGTGCTATCCAAAACTGTCCCAAACTAACATGTTTTTAGATGATGAGATATCAAGTTGATGTTTTGGGACCATTGCAGAATTGTTTTATATGAGTTAACAAGAGTTTTTTGTATATTTCTACAGTGCCAGGCTTGAAGGGCTCCAAGGTGATTTGGCAATGGAACAATGGCAAGTATTGATAGCAGCACAACATTAATTGGAATTTGTTCCAATGTTTTGGATCATGTGTCATAGTTGTCATTTTTTACAGGCGAGAACATAGATCGTGACGTATGGAACCCTGACCAAGAACCCGCAGAAAATCAGTGTTTGGGTATAAATGCCCCCAGAGGCATGTTGCTTAAATATTCCTGCAGTTCTTACACAGGATCTCTATGTGAAACTAGTAAGTCTCCAAATGTTGGAAATGTGGACTCTTTTGGATAAGATTCTTAATTGATTAATGATGTCACTTGAACTAACTCAAAGCATTTGATCTGCAAGAAAATTGCTGCAATGTTCCAAATTTACAGCTGTTTTTCTGAATCTAACCTAACTTTTTACTATTCCAGAAATCAAGAGATGTTCCAGTCCGGAAAAAGGCGAGGGGGTAACTCTAAAGGCGGGTAGCACCACCCATGTGGGAGCAACCATTACGTACAGCTGTCGAGAGGGATACACCATTAAAGGGGACCATACCCGAGAATGTCAGACCAATGGAAAATGGAGCGGCAGTGCCCCCAGGTGTATTAGTCACAGAGGTAAGTGCCTCACGAAAAACATGAAGAGTTCCAAAAACGCAAATCTTTCAATAATTTGAGTTAAGGTTTTACATGTTATCAGTGTTGTGGAGTATTAACTCAAAATTGTGTATTTGCTAAGAAAATTAAAAATACGAAAACTTCCTGGTTATGGGTTTTCGAAAAATATCAACAAACATTAAACTTTATGATTTTTAAATGTTTCAGACTTAAACAAGGAAAAGTATGAAATGCCAAAAGGAGGTCAGTAAAAGAAAACCTTAAGTGAAACTATCACAAAATCGCCAAGTAACATGTTCAAATATTGCATATCTGTATTTCTTCTATTTTAAACAGGTCTGATCGCAGTCATTGTTGCAGGGGTTATTGTTGGGATCCTCATCATCCTTATTGTCATCACCGTGATTATTGTGAAGTAAGTTATTTTGTGTGTAATGACGTGTTATTGTCCAGTGGAGTAACTACCAATGGTAACTACATATACACATTTCAAAAATCAAGTTTTTAAAATTTCATTTTTTCAACGTGAAAAAAAACACAGTAATTTACTTAAACGAATCTTGTTGAAAAATTCCCAAGTAAAAATACGACTTCTGTAATTTTGTAATAATGTATTATTAGTCACGATTTGGATTTTAAAACTATTTGAAATTGGCTACAAATAGAAGTCATGAAGCATGAACTTTTAAACAAATTTGGAAAGAATGCATCTGGACTAGACCAAGTTTCATTTTTGAAGAAATTACGACTGTTTCATTAAATATAGAAATGTACAACAATAACAACAACAACAACAACAACAACAAAACGTTTCTGATGCCACAATCAAGATTACTTGAGGAGGTTTATTGTGAAATTCTCACTAATGTACGTTGAACTCTGATTTTCCAGACGCCGTGGATCCTTCAAGAAAACCATTAGTTTTAAGAAAACCGAAAATGGAGAAAGTGTTGAAACACTGGATAGCAAAGAGGAACTGAAAAACCAGAAATGCTTGAGCGAAACTCCAAAGGAAAATTACCAAAGCATGAATAGTGAACAACAGCATCAAGAACACGAAATGCAACACCAACAACTGGAATAATGAAGAATGTCTTCATCATCCCTTCAGAAAATCTCACAAATAATACTGTAAACAGTTTAATGTTATCATCGCGTCCATTCATCGTTTTTTTAAGTAAATAAATCTTCTTCAGTCATCCCGTTTTAATTTAATAAAACAGTATAACACACTTGCATTTATGTATGTAGATTCTACTAAGCACGGTGCAAACAGATCTTAAGAAGACTGTTGTAAGAAATGCATATTTCCAAATGTTTTTAATTATGTAACGTCATTAGAATGCATTAAATCCCATGACCGAACAGAATACATTATTTGTCATTAATAATTATGCCATAAATGACCATGGTTTCGACAACGTGTTTATCTCAGTATTAAACATGAGTCATGGTTAGTCTGATGCTAATAAAAGACAACTGGGCAAAGGGATAAGGGGTCATTCAAAAAGGAAGTCCTCAAGAGGGGGTGTCTGCTGGCATGTGGACACCTTGTGGACAGGAAGTGGGTGGGGGAAGAGCCATTGTGGACGTCCACTAATGATGGTAATTTCCATTTTTTGGATTTTATGTTTAATTAAGTTTTAAAGGTCTGTGAAAGAGGATATGAGCACCAGAAGAAATGTGTCCCCAGTCCCAAATGTACTTAAATTTTTAAAACCTAGGGAAAGTCTGGAAATATTATGCTTAACTTTGTGTTAAACACCAATTTTAAGCTTAAATTTAACTTAGAGATCAGAAAATTTCTGTTATAAAAAAAACCTGGAAAAAGTTGTAGAATTGGTAGCGAGGTGGGTGTTTGGAAATTTATAGAATGGGCTATTGTTTGCTCCAAACAAATTTCTGGACACCCTACCTTTAAAAAAAAATTAAGGGCGTCTATGGGGGTGGTCTGGGCTAAAGTGGACATCATGTGGACAGCGGGTAGGTATGGGTCAATTTTTGAAGGAATTTTGGGTACGTCCTTTTTGAATTTTGTTTTAATGCCCTATAGTAGGCACAAAAACACAGAAGTGACTAAATGGGGGATGGGTGCAGTGACGAACTGGGTCTAACAATGTGTTTACCAGGGCCCAGGAGACAAAAGGGACCCATCGGCCCAATTCACAACTATAAGACTGTCATATTAAAGGGGGCCCACTTGCCATCTGGCAAGCTGACACAAATGGCATTCTCCCACTGGGAGAGGGGTAATATTTTCTTATAAATTAATTGAGCTACTGTCCTAGCATCACATAAGGTAACTGACCATGCCATAGAAGTCAAAACAATTGTAAAAAAGGTTAAAAAAGTAATTCAGTTGCAATTCTAAACTAGTACAAGGTTGCTCAGAATTCTTAAACAATACAAACAACAAACAATGGGAACACATTACTGTAAAGTTATAGAGACCAACGGACTTATGTGTTCTAGATAAAGTTGCACGACCCCTATACTGGCACGAGGAAGTGGTCAGTGGGTGAGCCACTGACCTTATCCCTCACATAATCCTTCGCAGACAACAAAGGAGGGGAAGGGAGGATCCAGTTATTTAACAAGGTAATTTTTTTTCGCTTTTGATGCTGAAACATGCGCTTACCTGTTTAAAAGTCATTGCCTGTATCATAGACAGGTCATTATCGTTAACAAGTAGGTACCGTTGGCCATTGACTGGACATCACGTGCTACTGTCCGGATTATCCGTATATGGAGTAGGCATGCTATTTCCTTGTAAAGATACCATGCAATCGACAAAGAGATTTTACCATTCAGGTCCTTGCACTTTTACGAGTAATATTTTAAGACTTGAAATAAATCTGTCAATGTTTTTTTAGAGCAACATAGAAATTTGTATTGTTGACTTGACGCGTTTCGACCCACTTTTGATAGTTGACATTCCACGTAAACACCAAAGTCAACAATCGGCTGACGGCTAGCTAGCCTTCAAAATGGCTGAAAATTTGCATATCGAGCAGGAAGCGACAAAAGTATGTCAAAACAGATGTAGTTTTTGTTAAAAGTATTTATTTTCAATAGAAATATAAATGTACAAAATATTACATCATGTATAATTGGTTAATACATGAAAATAAATCACAAACGCACACAAACAGACAGTCAGACACACACAAGTAATACACGTCCAGTTTGATTTCTAAAAAAATAAAAAGATTTGAGCAGATGGGGAGGGTATAGGACTATATAGAAGTGCTTTAGAAGCTCGAATTTCGTCAAGGGTCATACAAAAAGAAGCTCTTTTTTTCAAGAAATTAACTTGAGACTATGTGGAGGATAAACAAGAAAGGATTGTAGGAAGTTATGTACATGGACAAGGATGAGGGGGATTGTGGGGAGTTTCAGAAAGTAAAGGGGCAACTAGGAAGGAGTAAGGATAGAAATGACTGGGGAATCGCACGTGTAAAAGACGTGTGAAAGTGATGGGGGAAGTCGCACCGTCTCTGAGATCCCTTCAACCCTTTACAGCCGTTGGCGAGATTACTCGAGAGCGGCGAGAAACTGGGATTAGGACTGCTGGAGAAAGAGGAAAGGGGAAACCGGAACGTGAGGTTAAAGTCTCGAGAGGCCCCAAAATGGCAGCCATGGCGGGACTCAGGAGAAGCTTCATCTAGGAAGCCAACAACGGACAAACAAACAGAGAGAAAAAAACGATTAAAAACGCGCTGCTGAGGAGAATTGGGATGTGACGTTGAGTCACTCGCAGGGAGCAGGGGAAATTAGCGTCTCCGCTTTTAATAGTCCACGGGGCCCTCACTTTTTGTAGTAGGGGGTGTCGCTACCGTGGTAGTACTCGAAGTGGAGTGGGATGTTGAATCCATCACCCTTCTTGAACGACTTGATGAGCTCCTTCTTGTTGACGCCAACGTGGGCGTTGATTCCAAAGCTACCAGTGTCGTAGGAGCCCTGGTAAGACCCCATCCTCCTGTAGCCACCACCGTAGCTTCCACCGCCGCCGCCGCCTCCACCTCCGTATCCACCGCCGCCTCCGTACGACTGTTGTTGTGGGTAGGTAACAATGGTGATTTCATCTCCTTTGTCTTTTCCACCGCTTGCCTTCTTCTTCTCACGTTCTGCCTTCTTGGCTGCCTTTGTGTCGATCATGACTGGAACGACAGAAACCTGTGGAAAGTAGTTGCCGTAGCTTTCACCGCCTCCGTATCCACCGCCGCCGCCGCCTCCGTATCCACCACCGCCGCCGCCGCCTCCGTATCCGCCGCCGCCGCCGTACGATGTGTGGGATGGGTAGGACTGTTGCACCTGTACGATCTTGACTTCAGTACCCTTGCTTTTGCCGCCGCCGCTGGATTTTCCGCCGCTCTTTCCACCTTTCTTGTCATCATCCATAACGTAGACCTGGGGTTGGGAGTAGCCGCCGCCGCCGCCGTAACCACCGCCGCCGCTCATCATGCCTCCTCCGTATCCACCACCGCCGCCGCCGCCTCCATAACCTCCTTGACCTCCTACAGTGACGTATGGGAAGATCTGCTTGTCTTTGTTGCCACGTTTCTTGCTCACGTCGATGATGTACAAGTTAAGATGAGGTTGGATGTGTTTAACAATGGGTTGCGAGTAAGACATGTGCTTCTTGCCCTTTCCTTTGCCGTAGCCTCCGCCGCTCTTGCCGTATCCACCGCCTCCGTAGCCGCCACCTCCGCCTCCGTAGCCGCCACATCCACCTCCGTAGCCGCCACCGCCGCCTCCGTAGCCGCCGCCGCCGCCTCCGTGGCCACCACCTCCGTAGCCGCCGCCACCGCCTCCGTAGCCGCCGCCTCCGTGGCCACCACCTCCATATCCGCCGCCACCGCCTCCATAGCCGCCGCCACCGCCTCCGTAGCCGCCGCCACCGCCTCCGTAGCCGCCACCACCGCCTCCATAGCCGTCGCTACGTCCAGCTTCATAGCCGCCACCGCCGGCGCCGCCGCCGCCATTGCCGTAGTCACCTTTGTCTTGGGCTGGGTAGAAGACGGGTTGGTAGTACACAGGTTGCATGCCGTCGCGCTTGTTTGGGCCGGCGGCGCCGCCACTGGCGTCTGGACCGTTGGGACCTGCCAAGTGGGAGTCGTAGGAAGGAGGATGGGCATTCATGGCATGGCCTAAAGCCAGCACAGTTGCTAAGACAACCTGTAGAAAAAGTAGAAAGTCCGTTAACTATGTGGAGCTGATGTAGATTTACAGAATTTTCTAAGGTTGAGTTTAAGGAATATTTTACTATTTTGCAATTGTGATCCCAAATTTTGAACAGGTGGAAGTTTGAGTTCAAGCTTCTTTGCAGTTTTTAATTATTTTTTTTACCGAATTGAAATTACTTTAGACATTCCTAGTTTTTTTTTTTTCGTATAAGTGGTCATTTGTAATGCTTCATGGAGTAAATTTATATTTTTATATTTCATTAAGAAAATTACAACGTTTTTGGAATGTTTTTTTTTTAATATAAAAAATGAAGATTTAACAAAGTAGCTAGAAAAGAGTAATTATTTTAAATGCTTAATTGCAACATTCAGAAAATCCAAGGTTTTGGAAACAAAAAACTTTTGAGATATTCTTAAAATTTACCTTAAACTTACTCAGAAAATGTTCTTAATAGTTTTGTAGTAGCACTTAATTAATCAAATAATCGAAAATGTATCCAATTTTAGTATTTCAAAATCAAATTCCGAATTTATGACCTTAAATTTTTTTGTCAGAAAATATCAAATGCTGCAAAACTATCAAGAAATCGGCTTTAAAAACCCGAGATAAAACTTACCAAAATTTTGGCCATGTTTGTCAGCAACGCATGAGCTAAGTCACAAAGCTAAATCTGAGACTTTTAAATCTCAGTGATCGTGAATCCTTTTTGGTGCGATTGTTTCTCTGATGTTTACTGAGAGAAGAGAACTCAGTTTCTGATGTCTAACAAGAAATTGTACCCTCCTTATATTGGGCCGGAAAAGTGGGCTAACCGTGACGTCACCAGTAGAATTATATCGTACAACGAACAGAAGGCAAAAAAAACACTAGAATTTTTCCCTTCGGACATTGGAGAAAGATGCTATTTTCCATCTTTAAGTCCCTCCCCCTAACGCCTGACGTCACTTTGCCTCATCTTCCTCCAATGCCGCTTTCATTTCCACTTGGATGACCACAAGTGACCACTGTTCAACGCTGACCCATTTCTTTGGTTTGCTGCTCCGAAGGAACGGCCCGGTGAACGGCCCCGCTCCAGCAACATTGGCGTTGGATCGCCCCGGGGTTGCTTTCCCGCCCCACAAAAAAAACACCCCTGGAGCCAAAACGAGATGGACAGTGAACGAACGCGGTAGAAATTGTTGCATATCATTACGAGGGGAAAAGGAAAACGATTCAAATCCCCTTAAACGGATCTAACGAGGTTTAATTAAGACGAAAGCATTAAAAGGCCAATCAACTTGTGTTTGTAGAATTTAGTGGAAATATTAATTACGCCACTATGTGAGTGGCCTCATCACTATGTGTATACTGTTGTTCGTCAAGTCCGCGCTGAATACGATACAATGCCCCCTGAAAATGGTGCTGAATTTCACCACGTGCATACTGTGTCTTACGTGAAGACATTGTTATAAAGGACTTTCTTTGAATCTACTCTGGAACTTTTGTCCATCTTTGAATGGGCTCTTTTTATAACATTTGTCCTTCTTGGAATGGTCTCTTGCAGCTCTTGGGATGGACACTTCAAAGTCACTCTTGTCCTTCTTGGAATTTACTCTTGGAACGTTTGTCCTTCTTTGGATTTACTCTTGGAATTTACTGTTAGGACTTTTGTCTTTCTTACAATGGACTCTTGGGACTTTGAATGGATTTCTGATGGATTCTCTGGTCTTTATTGGAATGACTCTTAAAAGTTAAACCATTGTCTTTCTTGGAATTTATTCTTGAAAGTTAAAACCCTTTTCCTTCTTGGAATGGACTCCTGAAAGTAAAACTCGATCTTGTCCTTCTTGGAATGGATACTTTAAAGTAAAACTCGATCACGTCCTACTTGGAATGGATTCTTGAAAGTACAACTCGATCTTGTCCTTCTTGGAATGGACTCTTGAAAGTTAAACTTTTGTCCGACTTGGAGTAGACTATTGTCCTTCTTGGAATTTACTCTTGGAACGTTTGTCCTTCTTTGGATTTACTCTAGGAATTTACTGTTAGGACTTTTGTCTTTCTTACAATGGACTCTTGGAACTTTGAATGGATTTCTGATGGATTCTCTGGTCCTTATTGGAATGGACTCTTAAAAGTTATACCATTGTCTTTCTTGGAATTTACTCTTGAAAGTTAAAACCCTTTTCCTTCTTGGAATGGACTCTTGAAAGTAAAACTCGATCATGTCCTTCTTGAAATTGATTCTTGAAAGTAAAACTCCATCTTTTCTTCTTGGAATGGACTCTTGAAAGTTAAACTTTTGTCCGACTTTGAGTAAACCATTGTCTTTCTTGGAATTTACTCTTGAAAGTTAAACTCTTTTCCTTCTTGGGATGGATTCTTTGAAAGTAAAACTCGATCTTGCCCTTCTTGGAATGGTCTCTTGAAAGTTAAACTTTTGTCCGACTTGGAGTTAACTTTTGTCCGACTTGGAGTTAACTTTTGTCCGACTTGGAGTTGACTCTTGTCCTTTTTGGAATTTATTCTTGAAACGTTTGTCTTTTTTGAATGAATTCTTGGAACGTTTGTCCTTCTTTGAATGAATTCATGGAACGTTTGTCCTTCTTTGAATGAATTCATGGAACGTTTGTCCTTCTTTGAATGAACTCTCGAAACGTTTGTCCTTTTTGTAATAGACTCTTGAAAACTAAACCCATGTCATTCTTGGAATGGACTCCTGAAAGTTAAACTCTTGTCTTCTTCGAATGGACAATTTTGAACGATCTTTAGAGGGCTTGTATATCACTCTTTCATTTTTATTCCAGTATCCCATTATTTCACAAACATCAATCCAACACGCTCAATAATACACTGACACGAGATATATAATGTGCAAACAAATAGAAGAAGAAACCCAGTGTTGCCAACTGAAGTTCTTGCAATGCTGACAAATTCAACAAATAAAAATGATATGCAATCATTAAAGTTCTTGTCGATTAGAATGGAATCCAATACTGAGTTCTGAAATTTCTGGCTGAATTCTAGAAATGATAATGCAGTCAGTCTAACTGCAGACAAGGGTTTTCGGAAATGCATCTTCAAATTAGCTTTAACATTTCAAGAATGCGGTCATTGTTTCACAAAATTTATAGTACTACTACACCAAACAAAATTTATTTTTTGGAAACATCACTAAAATACCATTTTCGAAGAAATGTCATGAAACAAATAAAAATGTAAGCTATTAATAAAGTCATTACAACAACATAACAGAGGATCAGGTGAGATGATTCATTCTTGAAAGATTTATATTTATTGGATATTTGGTATGATTGAACGATTTTTATGGTCGACCCACGTTCGTGCTAGTAAAACTCATTTCAGTACAAAACCAGTTTTTGGCACGAAACTGTAAATGCATCCCGTTGCGTGCCCGTGACATTCGGAAAATTATAAGTTCAGTACAAGTACGGCAGTTTATTTCCTTGGCATTAACCCCGACCCTATAACCTATTGTAGACATTTGATACATGTATTAGTTTTAATTCTACATCTAGTTTTTTTTTAAAACTTAATAATAAAAAAAATGTTGATCCTATCTTAGTATTTTAAAATTCAGGTTATATTTTTTTGCATGCAAGTTCAGTACTATACATTATATAAAATGTTACACATCACATCAAAAGTACAGATAATGCTAAAATGTAATAATAATGTACTGCAACAGTTGTGGATAATTTATTGCACATTTGTTATAAACATTTCATGTTTCAAATATAAAAAAGAACCTCGAGATTGGGAATTTACTAACAAGTATTTATACTCTGATTATTAAAAAAAAAATGATTTTATTATCATAAATCAGAGATTATATATAACTGGTGTTTGGTGCAACATATAAATATGCAATAACTGCAGTGACTGCATTGTTAAACGAGTTACCCAAATTTGCCATTTTAACATAAATGTGAGAAAACAAACTCAAGGATCTTTGCACTGCATTTTTATGAGCTAGAAAGGATGTGGAGTAAGAAAAACATAAAAATTATGCCAATTTATGAATCGTAAACAAATCCATAAAAACTTAAATTTCTTTTTACTTTTTTTTCTGGTTTTCAACGTTTTCAAATGTGGATATATATAAAGGGAAAATTTCACATTTTCGAGCAAAGATGAAAGATATATTCTTTGCTTAATTTGGACAAGATGCCGGTTTAATCGAGATTATATAGACTACACGAATAATATTAAACTATACAAATTTAGAACATATATCTATGCTGTATACTGTGTATATGCACTTGTATACATGTATACCTAAGTGGAAGTTCGATTATCCGAGTTATAATAAATCATACTAATATTTCCTTAATTTGTATTGTATTTTATTAAATTTTAACTTCTGATGTTAGATAAAACAAGGAATAATGTACATTTGAGGGTTTTCTTTGTAGAAAATTACGTGTATTTATAATAAAGTTAATAAATACATTTGCAGTATGTATCAGCATTTTAAAAACAAAAATATATACATGTACAGGGGCAATTCAAAAAGGACGCCCCCGAAATTTCTTCAAAAATTGACTCTCCCCCACCCCCTGTCCACATGATGTCCAGTTTATCCCATGCTTTCCTCCACCCCCCCCCCCCATCCCTCATAAACGTCTATATTTATTTTTTTGAAAAGTAGGGTGTCCAGAAAATTTGTTGGAACGTTCAAAGGCCCATTCCGAGCACCCGCCTCGCTACCAATTCCAGGACAATTTTCAGATTTTTCTAATTAACGAAAATTTCCTGACCTACAAAGGAAATTCCAGCATAAAATTGGTGTTTAACACAAAGTTAGGCATAATTCCCGACTTTCCCAAAGTGTTAAAAAAATGAAGTCATTTGGGACTGGAAACACATTTCTTCTGGTGTCCATTTTCCCATTTCACTGACCTTTAAAACATAATTAGACAGAAAATCCAAAAACTGAAAAATAACATCATTAGTGGACGTCCATAATGCCCCCCTCCCTTCCTACTCACATGATGTCCACATGCCAGCAGAACCCCCTTCCTCCCTAATCCTACCCTCTCTTTGAGGACGTCCTTTTTGAATGGCCCTAAAGTGTATTTTAAACTTTTTTTTAAAAAAACTCCTTTAGTTTTTTGGCCGATTTAATAATAAAATACACGACACGCATATTTTGTAATTACACGTGAGTTTATTTCGCAGAACTATATGCATTAGAAATTCACCCAAAAATCAAGAGCGATTTCCTGGATTTTATTATTGCATTTGGTTCTAAATAAATCACGTTTTAATTTAGCATACATTAAGCCTTCGTCTTGGGTGGTTCCCAAGAAATCGTGCAATATTGACACGGATGCATTTTATTTTGGACAAATGAAAACATTTCCTATACATATTAAATTCCAGATGACAGAGATCATATACGTAAAATACACGACTCGCATGTAGAGTTTACTTTTGAGTACACTTAAGAGTACGTTCACAATGCGTGGTATATGATTAATTTATTCGGGCGGTCGTAAAATTCAAATATTTTGATTTTTTTTAAAAGAAGTTGAAAAACAAATCCTTTATCTGTGAAGATAGCCAGTCACCCATCTGTGTAGAAAATACATGCACACAAAAACTTGTTGTCGTTTATAGGGAAATGACCAAAAGACCGGTGCCATTAAATTTACATTAAACAACAGTTATATATTATCAAGGACTGTTTTTTTAATACTTTTTTATGTATGATATCTGGAAATCTACATGAAATAGAACGTTGCCTTTCTCGACGTTCTTTTTTTTTGGATCACAATAATTATGCCTTTGAGCATTCATGATTAAATTTCACGCCATTCTCTTAAAACTTTTGTTGATTAATTTCTCTTTATATAATGAACATACATTCGAATCAAGATGGTGTGTTGAGAAATAGTCTTATACAGTGGCACCTCGGTTTACGAACTTAATCCGTTCCTTGACCCTGTTCGCGAACACATTTTTGATGTTTTATTTGTAATTTGTAAACCTTATCCATAATAAAGATGTTCTGCTGAAACTAGTAAAACAATTGCAGAAACTCGGACCTTTGATTGGTGGTCCAGAGAAATATGTTCGTGAACTGAAGCACCTGTTCGTGAACCGAAATTAGAACACATTTTTTATGTTTCTTGTATTTAGTAAACCTTATCCATAATAAAGATGTTCTGCTGGAACTAGTAAAACAATTGCAGAAACTCGGTGGTCCAGAGAAATGTGTTCGTGAACTGAAACATCGTTCGTGAAGCGAAACAACATGTGTTTTGCAAATGGTGTTCGTAGACCGATTTGTTCGTAAATCGATATTCCACTGTAACTTTAAAAGTGTGATAAATAGAACTTACGAAAATACTCAAATAGGAATTACTATAATTTGATATAGGTTTATTTTAATCAATGCATGTTTTGTACATGTTATGCCCTAAAGGTTCGTTTCCACTTGAGAGAAACTCTCAAGATGCTCTCCATAGCCGTTCTCAATGTAGCACGTGCAAAAATGCTAGTGTGTCTGTTCGAGAACTGTCACTGAGAGCAGCTCGCAAAATACAAATTTTGAGAGCAGCTATCGAGATGCTTATGTTTAGGGATTTTTAATGTTTAAAGCTAAGTTTGGGAAATTTTCTGGAATACGAGATGTGACAAGTAACTCTCGAGAATTAATCTCACGTGGAAACGTACATTAAAGTCAAGTATCAGAACATTGCGAATTTTTCTGAAATAGTCATGAACTAGAATCACAAGAATGTGAACAAGATCCGGATACATCCACAAGGAAAACCAGAAGTGGAATAATTTGTATGAAATACAGATATTTGATAATGTCATTATTTTACTATTTAGATTCTTAAGAAAAATTGAACACTACCTATGTGATTCGTGCCATAATCAAAAGTTTGTGAAACTTTCTTGGTAATAAAAAAAAAAGTAAGAAAAACTCTTGATAGAATATTCAAGGATTCCAAACATTGAAATGGAAAGATCAGTCAGTATCAGTCAAGGAAATGGCTTAAAAATGGAGTTGAAACGATATAAAAAGCTCGAGGGATGTCTTCACGTCCAAAACTGTTTTGTTTTTTTGGGCCGATCAACCCGGATTTGAAAGTTCATGAATAATTGAAGAACTGTACATGCATAATTCACCATGTTGGATTGCAGGGGAGGAAATCATACGAAAGTAAGACGAATGTAGACCACTTTCGCAATTCACAAGACTACAGTTAGTTACTGATATATATCACAAGTGTGCATGTTTATTTAAAATTGGTATGAGGGATATTGTGGCATGTCTTTCGCAGACATTATGGACGGCCCCATCGAAATAAACCTTAATAATGACTAAAAAGTTAAAATCGCTTACATGCAATTAAATGTTTTTTAGTGCAGCGATGGGTAAACAGATTTCGGCAACATCTGCAGTGCATGGTAAGGTAAAGAAATGTTGATGAACATAATTATAGAATGCAATTTCTGAAATCAACAGACTGAATCCATAAAAAATTAACTTTCCTAATTAATCTTAAAAATGTTATTTCGCTGTACACAATAGCCTCACAACCAAAATTTTAATCATTTTTCTGAATTTACAGAATTTTATGAAGATTTTTTGTGAAGAAATTTTGTTATAAATCTCATCAAGCCTGAATGCCGTCAAATTTATAACTCATTCAATTATTGTAATGAAATAAGCGAACTTTTGGCCTAAATAATAATTTTTAAATTACATTTATAGAAATTTCAGCTTCAATTTTTTTTTATTTTAAGCCATATTTAACGTTTCATATGTTGCATTCACAACACCTCCATGCAAATTTAAGTAAAATTTTCCCCAAAAAAGAATCAATATTTTTTAGATCAAAAATTGATTTTATATTTACCATCAAAATTAACTTATTTTGAAAAATTCGAACATGTAATTTTTCGTTCAATTTCCATGATTTACATTATTTACTTTTTTTAAAATTGCTTAAATATGTTTTTTTTATAAATTTCATAAATTTAGAATATTATGTAAAATTCGCAACTTTGTAAAATTTTCGTTTATCATTCCATATTAATAAGCGAGAGATTTTAGAGTTGTTTGTGATGCATTCTGTAATTCTGTAAATTCTGTAATTGCATTTAACATCATCCAAGTTGTGCTATGCAATAAACCACGGTGTGTTGAGTTTAAGATCACACGTGTCCAGAAGCTTCCAAATGAATATTTTTTAACACGGGCGTGCCGCTCTTGTATTTGGAGGTTATGTAGCTTCACGCATGAAAATCCCTCATTGAACATTGAAAATTCGTACAAGTTCTTGAACTACATCCTATTTTTTAAGTATCAAAAAACTTACTTGAATGAACCCAATTCAGAACAAATAAAAAATGATGCTAAAAATGCCAAGTATGTGGAATTGTTATCCGGGTGGTGGACAACGTAATTTAGAAACATAAACACGTAATTGAGCGTTAAAAGGGGTCCTTATCATCCCTTAATTAAGCACTTGTCCTATTACACGCCCCATGGCGTTGTCGCACACATTACATGTGTACTAGATGGAGACCTTTTTAACAATGTTAAACCGCTATTAACTTTCTTGAAATAT
>JAQGAE010003209.1:0-15338 GCA_034696685.1 Julus scandinavius | reverse complement strand
TTATAATCTTCCTTTTCTTTGACATCTTTCCAGTGATTTCCTGTAGACGTCTGGGAAGTGGATCAGTGGGCATCGTTTGGCGTCCAATTTCCTAAGGGTTTCTCGGAAATTTGTATGGGTACGCTGTTATCTCGTGGTTCTAGTCGTATTATTCCTACTTAGTGTTCAGACGTTAAATTTCAGATATATTTGTTTTAATGTCTGCATAATTAGTGAGTGGTTATTTCCTTGAGCGCGTGGAGTTTAAGCTGGTGCTTTTGCTAAGGTTAAAGGAAGTCCGAGGGTGGTATGCTTCAATATTTTTTAAAAAAATGATTAATTATTTTTTCTGCAAGGAAATGCAATTAAAGTGTTCTAAAGGCGTGACATTTTTCCAGTGCATTTACTGTTTCCCTCAGTTCTTAAAAACGTTCTAAAAAGTTTGATTATTTGCAGTGAAAATAAAAACAATTGATTTCATACAGACCAATCTAATCCTTTTACTTATTTGACATTTTGTTCTAAATGTTATGGGTCTTAAATTATTATTTGGATTTCCATCAACAAACTGCATAGTAGTTAAAATCTAATAACATCAGTAGGTAGAGTACACATGACATAATATTTACCCCTTAAACAGAATTTTCATAACTATAAGATTTAAGGAAAAAAGAAATGGATGATGAATTCTGGTCCATCCTGTATAAGTATTACCATATCATCTTCAGGGTTTCCTTGAGAAATGCTTCCACAGTTACCTTCATGTTGAATTTCTCGTGTATAATTTGTGTTAAAAAATTTTAAATCTCCACTTTCAAATAGTGAAATAGCATCCCTATTGCTATGAGTTGCATTGGATTTAATCATGCAAACCATTGCAAAAGCCATATTCACTCGAAAACTGATTGAAACGATGGTACCAAAACACATCATAATAGCCACTGTTATCCGAGACGAAGGAAAAAGTCGAGCTATAATTAATTAATGATACATTATTACACATGAACATATATTCATAACTAATATCCTATTTAATTAAAGGCATGTTTCGCCCAATTTCAAAAATATATATTCTAAATTACTAATTAATATTTAAATATTTAATTAATTAGCATTGAGTAATTAAGGGTACACTCTAAGAAACATTGAAAAAAAAGGTGTTTTGAAACACCCTAGGGTTTTTGGAAGCCCAGTAATAGGTGTTAACATTTTTAAAGGTGTATCAAAGTATGAAATGGATTTTCAAAACCCAAATAAATGTGTTTTACATACAATTCGTTTTCAAAGAACCTTTAAAGGAGTTTTAACATCGTGGACATTCAAACTTACGAATTTGAGCATGTGCTTACATTCCGTTTAGGATTTCAATAATTATTCCATTCAGAATTTAGTTTATTGCTAATTCTACGACCGTTTTTAACTGAAGATTTTATTCAATATTTAGCTGATTATTAAAGGTTAGTCTAATTCTTTTAGTTTAGTTTTTAAAATGTTATGAAGTATCTGTCATAACACTCTTTTTTAATGTTTCAGATTTCATTTTTTGAATGATTTTTAGAAATGATGCAACACTATGATGGATAAAGGATGCGGCGGATTTTTCAGTTGCTGTTGATGTAATTAGTATTTCTATTCGTTAAAAAAATTCATTTGAATAAAGTATGTTTCAATTTATTGACTTGGCATGAATGCCCAAGGCATGGGTAATAGGTGTAATAATAATATAACAGTAACTGTATATATCCATAAAAGTGTGTTTAATTTATCATGATCTGTCGAATATCTTTCAATATAAACTATGCAGGAAGCTCCTTAATTCTTGCATGATTTAAAATGCAAGTTCATAATATTAATCTTGTTTTCTGATAACTTTTATGATTTACTGTTTATTTTAAAAGATATTGGACAGAACATGATAAAGCAGACCATGTATAGCTGGGGAGTGTATTGTATGCATGGCTGCTATGTGCCAGATGAAAGGTACTCTGAAACATCTTTATTTCATGCTCTTCCATAACACCAAAAAAGGTTTTATATTTGCGACAAATTATAACGTGGTTAACCTGACTTTGCTCAGGATTCGAAAACGTATGCAATAGTAATTAAGAATTAGAAATATTTACAAAATTGTTTTAATGGAACTATGTTTTGGTTAGCTATATTTGAACGTAAATATTGATTACTTTTTCATTGGTGGTATGGATGTCAAGATGTACTGAAGTGCCAGTAAAATAAATTTTAATTTAAACAATGAATCATTCAGGAGACCTGAGCTCAATTCCTAGTTTTCCTATCATTAATTCCTTTTTTTGCGTTTTTGAGACATTTTTAATAATATTTTTTTTGAACATTCAATAATTTTTCTATTGATCTATAATTACAAGGATGTGTGATTTAACTAAGCAAATATGCATGGAAATTTATGAAGCGAATTCCATCAAACCTACTATAAACTTTTAACGTTTGAATAAAATTCACATGGGGCATGAATTAGATAAAATTGTAAACAAAAATGCTAATAACTTAACATTGTTAGACTGAAAAACGCAATTAATTGCAACTTAAATATGATTAAATTAAATTTTTATACCTTAAAAAGTTATTTCACTGCATTGAAATTTTTGTAAAATATTTTCAACATGACATATCTGAAAAAAAATATTCAGGTTGAAATAACAATGATTTTTCTAAGAAAAAATGTCATTTTACAACACAAAAGTATTGTACACTATCTGTTTGCTACATATACGTACATAGCATTTTAGATTAAATATTTCTAGCCAATATCAACAATAAAACTATTTAATAATGCCACACTCTCTTTTTACTCTATGTCTCAATGATCCCTATAGTCTCCCATATTCATTGATATTTTTAAAACACCAACAGTTAACGACAGGACAAATGCATCCAATTAGAAAGTTGGAGGACGTCGCAAAATTAGTGTAATGAGTGCATTTGCAACATTTAATAATCGATTCTTATATCATTTATCATCTACTAAATTTTGTATAATACACATTGACTATTGATTACTGTTTATATGCTAATTCAAGCTCACCTTTCTCTGTTGAAGTATTATAAACATTCCTCGCTGCCATTTCTACATCTGCTATTACCAAGATTTTTAAAATCTGGCCTTTCCTGAAGAGTGGAAACTTCCTGGCTTGCTGACAATTTTTTCTTTGTTAATTATATACATACTAACCTACTAAATAATAAGTGGTATCCCATTATCTGCCCCATTATTTTTTTAAATTATTTTAAGCAGTAGGATGCATTGTATCCATAGCAACTCAATTAACTTAATAATTGAAACTAGTTACGTATGTAAACAATTTTTAAAGTCGTCAAACTTTTCATGTAATAATACCAGCCAACATTCAGACAACAATAAAAGAATTGCACTAGTGCATGGCAGAAAAGCTCGCCGCTTTTTTTCTGCTTTTATAGTGCAATGCACATTGAGAGGCAATTTATTATAATTCACGGCTCACCCAAACAAAAAACGACTCAAAATTATGCAGAATTCAGCCTACTAAAATCTGCAGAAAAATATGTTTGAGAATTGTGGTGACGTTTTCTGCAACATTCATTCCTGCTGAATTCTGCAGAATATACCTATATATTTTAAAAAGAAAACGGTTCACAGAGGGAAGCGAACATATGGAAAATTGCAGATTCCAGCCAAAGGCCACCCATTCGGCCACTCGTACTATTGTAAGTGAAGCATTAGAAAATGAAGTAATGGTTAGCGAATACAGCTACTTCGTTACCAATGAGGTTATAAATGGTCATATTTATTAAATATTATGTGATATGAATGTTTTGCATGTTGTTGTGTAAATGTGGACTAACGGGCGGATTGCGCATAAACAACAATAACAATGAACGAACAATTGCAACAACCCAAATGGAAAAGTAATAGGTTGAGGCATGCGGTTTGAGAGGTGGCATCGCCTGTGTGTAATGACTCAACTACCACTTTCGATAGGAGTGTCCACAGAGTGAGCGGGTTATGCTGTCGCTGGCGGGGTTGCAGTGGCAGCGCTAGCAGAGCTAGCGGCTGCTTCACCGACTCGCTTTAGGAGTCGTTCGGATCGGTGCAGGACCTCTAACGATGGAGATTCATTCAAGAGCTTCTCTCTGGCCATCATAAGGATTTTGGTGAGCGGTAGTTACTGCTCAGCAACGACGCTAGTAGACGGGCGGTTGAAGAGGGAGCAGCAGTAGCTGCGGCAATCGACAAAATGACGATAGATGTGCTTCTGGCTCAGTGTCACCAGCCTGTTGAAAGTGACTGGTTTCACGTACCATAAATGAGGATCCCTGATGATTAGTGGAGAGAATTTGACCTAAGTCGCTGTTTCTCGGAGATATCAATTGCAGTTCGCTGATTGTGAAATGCTGGAATCCTATGAGAGACTTAGACAAGACAATATGGTTAAAGTTCAAATGAACAGCTGGATTTATTCATGTTTGCTGAAATAACTATTTACAATGCAGCGAAACATGAGATGATTAATACATAGAAATGATAACGAATCACTGTGGTGTAATTACAAACCCTCTTGCAGAATTTCAGTGGTATGTAAATATTCTGAAAGCTTCATGTTCCCACTGAGAGATTTTGAGCATAGCTGTGGTTTCTCTCTCTAATTTTTTTACATGTTTCTCCTAATATAGACCAGGGCCATCCAATGGCAACTGGGCTAGAAATATCCAATAAGCCTTAGGTAAGATCACCTGTCTGCCATTGGACTGGTTACCTGATCCAAGGAGGTGGAGATGGTATGATGCAACAAGCCTGGGGGGTTTGTTTGCTTAAAGAAAATTGGGGTTAAAAAACTCGAAACCTAATTTTGCCTTTTTTTGATAACGGCGAGATTTTAGGCCTAAAGCAAAAAATGATTACGTATTTCAAATTTTACTGTGTGTGGAAAAAAATTCCCTATTAGAAAATTAGGAAAACGGTTAGCTATTGGATTCCCCGTTAATGTAAGTGCCAGATGGCTTTTTATTCCTTTCCCCTAAATGTGTGTTGTCGCACGATATATAAAAAATATAATGGGTTATAACGGAAATATATATTCCCACAGAATATATTTTTCATATATTCCCAATATACATTGTCATGAATATACCAAACTGCACACCAAACTGCAGGGGGCAAGCACATCACAAGCTTTTTGAGCTCTTATAAAACACAAACATGCCAAATCCTCCCCATACCCAGAAACCATATCCAGGGCTAGTTGGGAATCACACATTAGGGACATATACCATCCACCCCCCAGGCGATCCAGAAAGGCAACCACCACCTATCTAAACAGGCTCCATAATTCCCTCCCCATCACCCCTATCCCTCCTTTATTTTTACTGGACTCACCATTTACGAAGGCTTCACTACTACCGGCCATCAGTCAGGCCTCAGCCAGAAAGGCCCCAGGTCTTGATCAGATTCCCACAAACCTTTTTAAACACAGCCCCGACAACCTCTTAATAGATGAACTACTTTCCCAATTCAATCACACCCTATCATCCCACATATTCCCAAAATAATGGACTGAAATAGTCACCTTTCCTATTTACAAAAAATGCGACAAATCGGATCCGGCCAACTACAGGCCGATTAGCCTGGTTTCTAATCCTGCAAAATTATACATGTCCCTGGTCGCGGATTGCGTGATGAGCTGAGCTATTCTAAATAATTTACTTCTCCCAGGGCAATCAGCTTTCTTGTGGGGGAGGAGCATGGGGGATAACATAACCGTCCTCCAGGCTGCAGTGAAAAGATGGCTTGCAATCCCTAGGTTGCCAACTTACACCTGTATGGCTGACCTCACACATGCCTTCGATTCAGTGCACTATTACACGCTATAGGCCAAGCTTCGTGCCCTTAACTTCCCGCCTCACCTACTCCTTAATATTTCCACATTCTATGCTTAACTATCCTGCCAAATCAAAACTGCGGAGGGCTACACTTCCCCTACTAAAATCATTGCAGGAGTTCAACAGGGAGATCCCCTCAGACCTCTTCTTTTCATTCTCTTCCTCACTGACCAACCTGCCTTCCTACCTTGCAAGAGGGGCTGCAGAGTTGGGGACTCTACCATACACTGCTTGCTCTTCGCATATGACGTTCTCCTATTTGCACTAACCAGCCAAGCCTTGAGGGGCCTTCTAGCAGCTTTGCACAATTACATGAATCTTAACTCTCTTACCCTCAATATCACTAAATCAAAAATACTCATTTTCAGCCACAGGAAGGGCCATTCCCCAAATAATATTTTTCACTGGGGCAGAGCCCCATTGGATCAGCTCGTGGACATATCTTGGGGTGAGGTTTATGCACACAAGTTCCCCAATGGACCACATAAAGGCCCACAGGGCGAAATTTAACTTCCAATCCCACTTGCTCTACAAACCCTAATATCAAAGAATCTTAACCATATTCTAACCCATCTCTCGCTCTTTAATTCCACTGATTCTAACATATAATGCCGCTCTCTAGGCCTGGGCGAAACCCAACAGTCTGGACGCGCTCCAGGAGTGATTTCTTTGGAGGGTGTTCTGCCTAGACCTCACTGCACCTGCATACTTAATTTACAATGAGATTAGTTCCCACCCCTCTAACCAAACTCACATATCCCTCACCTTTGGCCTATGGCTGAGGTCAACTTCCACCCTACCTACACCTTGTTCCTTGTCCCAAAGATTATTTCTAGGATGGCTCGACATTCCTCAAGACAACAACCTTCTCCTTTATTTCCTATCGCAATTATGCATCCCCCAACCACGCTGCCTACAACATCTCCCTCTCCACTCTTTTAACATCCCAAGTCTCTTAAATCAAACATCTCACACTTGAGGACTTCGACATATGGTTTTCATACATGCTGACCGATAGGATCAAGGCCTCCTCACGTCCATATGTAACCCTTAATACACCCACTCACGCACTTCAACCTTACTTTTCCCTTAACATTCCTTTCTTCCTAAAAAATTGATATTCCAAATGTGAATAAACCCTCTATATATATTAACAAAAAACTGCTTACTCATCATTGATCCCTATCTCCCTTGCGCACTCTGCGATGCAATCCCATCTGATTGGCACCACCTTCTCTATAACTGCAGCCACCACCTCATTCTATCCACAAACAAAATTCAATATGCCTACATCTTGTCAACCCCCTAGACCTTTTTATTTTTTCTATCCTCCACCAGTCCCCCGATCATCTGGCTGCTATACAAAATAGCCAATATCTTAACGGACCCCCATTCATAACCTACTGTTTCTGGTATTTCAATTAATTTTTTTATGATTTCCTAACCTCATAAATCCCAATTGTCACACCTTCGGGAAAGACGTGCTGAGTCACATGGTGCCCATTAAATCCACTTGGTACTTGTATTTTGTTAATGTATATTACTAATATATTACAAACATATGACATGTTAAATGTCAATATTTGGTACAATGTAACTAACAATTTTTTGTAAATTATACAAGCATTTATTTTATTATTTTGTATTTTAGTTTGTTTTCAATATAAGAAAAATATTACAAAACAAAATATATAACACTAGCTAGTTTCATGAAGATTAGGAAATTTACACACCCAAGATGTTTCAAGGATATAAACACATTTCTCAACTATCAACATGCATTGTACAGCACATAATACAGACTTCAACACAATAAATGTGATTGATTGGCAAGTTAAGATTTGCAGTTTGCAATATTTTGAAATTGCAAGATTTACCAATATAAAACATTTCTTCATGATTGACACTGTACAACCATAAAGAAGCAAACTGGGGCACAACACCAAGCCAGACAGCGTGAATATAGTCTGGTGGCATGCCATTTATAATATCAAAATCAAGCAGATTAATCAGAATTGAATATCCATTAACACCATTAATGGAGACATTGTTCTAAACTGCCTCTGAAGCGCCTTCAAGATAGGAATTCAATATATACAAGCTAATAATTCCATAATTAACTGGATAGACTCTAACATTGCCCCTACCTTTTTCAACCATTTCACCAGGATGCAGACAATAACTGCATCCATGTAGTCCATTGAATTGAATCATACATTGTAACAAGGGTCATGCAACACTGTCACAGATTAACATTAATGCTTTAAACTTTAGAATGATGTTGGAAAATTTTAGCTGATTGGTAATTAGGCACCTCCATTCCACAACAGTTTATTGCAAAATTTCTAACTCATAAATAATAGGCTGAAAAATACATTAATATTAGGTTTTGTCTTTCCAAACAATAACCTTAATAGGGGCCTTAATAGTGAAAATTTGGGTTGCTTTGAGTTTAACATTTTTCGTCTCAACAATGCATCAGGAATTTTATGAAAATTATGCGATTTATAAAGATGGAAAAATTGTCTACAAAGCACATTTTCCCAATTTTAAATCAGTCATTTGGTTGCTGAGAAAAACATTTTTACTTGATTCATGCAGGTGAGTCGATTTTGCGCACTTAAGTGTACTTATAGATCCAAACTCAGTGCAATAAATGAATTTAAATAGATATATTAGTATTCACTGAAAGGAAAACCTTGTTGTCCAGTGTTATCAGAACATAAGGATCCCATACAAAAAATGTGCAGAAAATGACCAGAAAAATATCCCAGAGCATTTACTGCAGTTTTTTTGTGGAAAAAATGACACTTCTCTAAAGCAATCAAGAGTCTAGCTTTTTCTAACAGTGTCAGGACCTCACTCTAGTAGCGCTTAATATTAGCCCAGTATTGGCAAAACATAATTTCCAATATTAGCCTATATTGTAAATATATATTGGTACAATATTGCAATGTTAACATTTTGCCATTATTGCCAATATAGGATTACAATCAATGGACCTATATTGGAATGAATTTTTGCCCAATATTGGCGAAATATAAGATCTGTTCATTATTTTACTTGGCCAATTATTGGCCCCCAAAAAAACTATTGGGGAAATATAGGTTATGATTTATTAATTCAATGGTTAATTAAATGACAAATAGATAATTGATATTTGATCGTAAATGATTTTATGTTTATTCCAACATTATCAAATAATGTGAAACAAAAGGTGGTATATATATAATGGCATAAAAAAAATTACATTTAACCATTAATCATCAATTTTAAATATTTCCTTCAGCTTAATGAATTTATATTCACAAAGAACATAATTAAAAAACCTTAACCATAATTATTGAATATTTTTCATTTTAACAAATGTGGAATGTTTTTAATATTATATATAATATTTAAACATATTTATATGAAATAAAATGTGGAATGTTTATAATGTTATAAATAATTTATAAACATATTTTTATTTGATTAAATGTTTTGTTAATGGATTTATACAAATATTAAGAATAACAGGAATTCAATGTTGTTAATATTTATTCAGATCCCATATCTTTATTGTTTTCCTCAATTTGGTTCCACCATAACGATCTCCAGATGCTGTTAAAAGTTGTTAAATTCGTTTCTTTATGATGAAAAAATAAACATGTATCCATGTAAATCAAATTTAAATAATTACAATTTCAAATCTAGCTTTAAATTCAGCAATGACTCACCAAATATGACATTTGCAAGCCTTAGGTCTTTAAACAACTTTTTTTTCTTTCTTCCACACAAGCTGAAATTCAAAGCTACTTGTTTTAAAAGTAGCTTAAACATCATGTTCTTTGTTAATGCTTTTACATCATTTCCATCCATTGAAGCAGACAAATAATTGATCTAAAATTTTTTTAAATAAAATATATAAAATAAAATATAAATAATATACAATACAAATACAAAAGTTTAAAAATGCACTAACCAGCTTTGTTGCCCTCTCTTGATCGATCAAGTTTTGTGCCACAACTGATGTTTTAAAATTTAACAATTCAGAACATATATAACCTCAATTGTCAAATATAAATGCTGTGGTCAATAAAATGTTGAAGCCCATATGGCTCTACTTCTTAATTTAACCAGTTACCATCATATATACAACACATTGCATATCATTTTTGAGAAAATCTATCAATATAAATACATGACAAGTATTTCATATCATAGTATATACATATAGCTAAAAGTCTAAGCTACATATATAGCTAAAATCTAAGCAACATAAAAGATCGATGATCCATTAAGTAATCCATTCGTTATGTGATAAATGATGCAAATAGGGATTGTTCCCTAAAGAAATGTGCAAGTGAAGCTTAATTATTTGGTTTGTGGATTCTAAAGATGGCGAACATCATCATCTTGGGTTTCTAAATTTAACTGCATGCATGTATTAAACATATATCATTTTTACAATTAATTTCATATATTTGATTTGTTAAGTATTGCTTGTTTACACTTTTCATACAATTTATCATTTTATTTAGAGAATAAGTTTGCTCTTTTTTTAACAAAGTCATTCAAATCTTTAAAATATTTATTAGACAATTTTTAAAAATCATGCAAATTAGTTTTACTAAATAAACTAATCGTTAATTAATAAAATGTAATAATGGCACAGCGTTAGCCAATAAGCTTTGGTTATTGATAGGTTAAACACTGAACAGTTTGGGTTCGTCAGAAATGAAATACAATAACAAAAATCAGCGCTACTTTGGCCAATAAGCTTAGGCCAAAATTGGCCCATTAATGTAATGAATATTAAAACAAATCGGCCAATAAGCTTGAGCTAATATAGGTCCTCTAATGTTATCAATTAGGTAATTTTTAACCAACAATGGCAAATAAATTGTTCTAATATAGGCCCGCAATTGAATGCAAAAAAGTGCCATATTGACCCAGTATTGGCCAGTAAGCTTGGTCCAATTTTAGCCCAATATAGGTTTTGTTGGCCAATGTTTGCCACTAAAACCAATATAGCTCTAATATTCAGCAAATTGAGGTGCAATATTAGGTGCTACTTGGGCATCTACATGTTTATAGTGTTCATACTCATCCCTCTAGTGAATCGTTATGTCATCCTGGAATACCTCCAAGTAGTCATGTATTACATCGGAAAAGATCCGGTACATCAGTGCTTGGATTACCTGACTGGCCATGCATACTCCAAAGAAAAGAAAGTTAAAGTGATATAGTGCATCTGACATTACGATTGCAGTCTTTTCTTTGTCCTCTGGGTGTTGAGGGAGTTGTAGGTATGTGGCTTTGAGGTCTTTTAAGTTAAAAAAGTTACTACCTATCATCTTGTCAAGTGGGTCATTAGCATGAGGCAGGGGAAAATTCTGATGCACAATGACTTCATTAAGTTTTTCGTAATTGCCGCAAAGGCGGTGCTTTTTTAACCCTGTCGTTGCATCGCCTTGCTGGATCACCACCACCGGACTTGCCCATTCCGAAGTTAAGTGAACTATGATGCCCTGAACCAGTTAAAGTTTACACTGGTCAATAATGATGGCTTTCTTTGCAACTGTTGTGGCGTAAAGCCTAGACCACCATGGAATCACATCCCAAGGATCTATACTCACTGGCGGCAATGGATACTTCTAATTCTCTAGCTTCAACATTCTCTCATATTTATCCAATATGGAAATTACTCTAAGCACTAACTGCATTTCATGCCAACATGGAGGCAGTTTCTTAACTGTGTCACTGGGAATGCAATCGAAGTCAGGCGGCTGCAGCTCAATAGTGTTCACATCTGCCACCGCATAGTCCTCTTCTTCGTCTTGTAGTGCAAAGTCTAGCACTTGTTTGAGCATGTGTGGCTCTGTTGGATATTCAACTAACATAGGGCCTCCATCTCTTTTATGTACAATAGTCACCAACTGAGGTTCCCTTGGCAATATATCCCTTAAATACACTTTGACTAATTTCACTGAACACTTCATGTGGGAAATTTGCCAAGACACTTGCTTATCCTGGTGCACAACTTGCAAAAGCACCTGCTCAGCAGGACCAAAGTCCGAAATAGGAATTCTTAATACCTCAATTAGCTTCAAGTAGAAAGTATGCTTGAGAAAGTCCATGCAGGCAACATTCTCCATCACCATCATCCATACCTAGCAGAATCAGCAGATTCACGTTTTGAACCATGTAGAATGTATGTTTGTGTATTTAAGTACTCCTATTTCTAGAACATGGAGACCCATTCCATTCACTGACTTCAGTGATATGGTAGAGCAAAAAACCCTGGACATCTGATGGATAAATGATGGATCGATCTACTATAGAAACCTGACTGCCTATGTCTATCAATGCATTTAATTCGGTGTTATCGATTTACTTTGCCCTTAGGTAGATTTGGCCTGCATAACCAACCTGATTAAATGAAGGCCTCTTTCCTGAGATGCGAGAGCCGCCGACCTCCATGATGGGCACACCTTGAAGTTTTCCTGTGGATGATCTGAACTGTGACGCCCTGTAGACGGATAGCCCTGGGCAGCGCTTCCCTCCTTAGCACGATCTTCAGGGTATTCCCCAAAATTACGTCCACATCGTCCTCTGTCTCCTTTTGCTCGAAATATACTCTCATAGTCCGGATCATATCTGTGGAAGCAGAACCTAGCACCATATGGTATGTCCTACCACACAACTAACACGGCTCCATTTCTATGCTGAGACTGTCGAGAATGTGGCATGCTTGACATATTCTGGCTTTGTTTCTCCGTTATGTTAATGAACAACTGTTCCATCTGACGTAATGTGACTGTTATCGAGGTTCGTTGTTACACTTTTTCTCTCATTTCTTGATCCTTATCCACCAAATAATCAGGTAAATCATCGAGTCTTGAAGTTGTCACCATACCAAAATGTGCCATATGTTCCATTTTACATTTCTCATCCATGGCCACATTAAACTCACTACTCAACTTCATTTTGTGGAATAAGTAATTCTGGATGGTTTCCTTGTCAAGATTGTATTTATGCTTGTACAACTTAACCTCCGTCATTAAAGACTGAACTGAAGGTCCAGATGTAGATGGTTATTAGGTTACGGCACCATTATGTGATTGTCCAGGTCACACCTAATAATTGACCCTCGGAGTCCCAAGTTGGAGTTGCTTCACTTGACTTTAATTCAATGTGAGTTATAGACTTTCATTTCATAACAGCAATATATTTTGTACCTTCATTGGCCAACAGAAAAGCATTAGTAAAACTCTTAATTGTGAGTTGTGAGGCTGTTGCTCTGTCCAGCGCCAGAGCTGGAGTGCACATCTCAAACTCCATTCCTTCCCAGCTCACCACCCTGGAATTATAATTATGCAGGACCAATGCAACTCATTTGCATAATTGTGGCTTGATAATTAGTAACTGGTATTTAAGTGTTGCGAAATTGTTATATTATGAACTATGCCACAGTGGCGCAAACTGGTTAGACAACCTCAAATTAGAAAAGGTGGAATAGGTGACAGCAAATCTAAAACCATTAACATTACAAACTTTTAGTTACCCCAAGGTCACAAAGTTACCTGATGAAAGGTGTCTGCTGCATTTACATTTCTTTAGTTAATTAAATATCAATACATCATGCACTAAATTTATAACTTACTACCACACGGAATACTTAAGATTTCACAATTGGTGCCAATAATACATTCTTTTAGTTCAAAAAGCATTTTATTCCTTTTATTTTCTATGAAAGTGCTTACATGAAAATAAAAGTACAAAATAATGTACTAATAATAAACGTTAATTGAAAAAAATCATATGCACATATATGTATGCATACATATAATGAAAAACAACCAGTGGCGACTCGTTCATAGGCATTGTGGAACTGCAGCACCCCCAATCACTGGATATCATCGATAACATTTAATATAACAAGTCTATTTTTCTTTAATTCATTCATTTATTTTTAATCTATTGTTTAATTTATTTAATTACCCCTAGTCATCCCACTTTTAATGAAAAAAGATTTTAAAAAATGTGTATGCAACTGTGCATTTCACGGTTCCAGCAGCAAGGTGTTTGACTGTTGTGCGCATGCACACATAGGATGCTGCAGGCATATTGTCCGTATAATGAAACATTGTGGGCCGTATATCGAAAACGTGCCATAATTAAAAAAACGTTACAGCGAAAGGCCGTATAAAGAGCGGCCGTATATCGAGGTATGGGTGCATTTGGTAAATTGTACATAATGGACATCACTTATCTTTTATCATTTTTTCCAATTAATAAGGGAAGAAATTATTTCGGATCTTCATTTCATACTTAAGTTACTAATACAATTTTCTGCCATTTTCTAAGTGGTGGGATAATTATTTCACCACAAAAACAGGATGTGTTTTTCACTTGTGAAACAAATGGTCTTTTGACCATGAGAGTGCCATTTTTGCATTGAAAATTGAAAATGAAAGTACATTTAGACCACACACATTTCTTCTAGTACACCTTTCACCTACCTTTAAAACTAATGTAAACAGAATAACCAAAAATTTAAAAACCATAATTAGTGGACATAAATAATGCATCCCCCTTTCTATCCACTGCCCTGGCTGTCTAGAGCTCTTCTCCACTCCCCGCCTGAGGACGTACTTTTTTATGGCCCCATAGCAGTTTTCGTTGATAGTTCCGTTTTTGTGCATATTTGTGCATCGAATTTTAAGACCCTCTTCATGAATAACGGCATTGGAACCCACTAAAGTTAAGAAATGCAGAGAGACCCCAGATAGTACCGACAGCCTGAACCCGAAGGGAAAGCAATCGGCCTCTATACGTCCTCATGGATCAGTTCCAGTGGTGCCATCGAATAGATTTTATCCTGTGCCGGGTGGTTAGGTTGATGTATTTTGCACTCGAAACACGCCTCACAGTTCTGTGGTTTATCTGTCAACTTCGGCAGACCACGGAAATGCTGAGACCTAGACATTTGCAGGATCGTGTCCTGTCTGATGTGGCCAAGTCTCAGATGCCACAACGAATCCTGAACTGTGCTTGAGTAAGAAAGATGGAATCGCCAAATCATTCAGGGGAATCTCAATCTAGGGGAGAGGATTCACGACTCGCCACAGGCATATTCAATCAAAGAATTATTGAAAAATGCAATGGAACAAAAAAAACAATTGTAACTGTCATCCGCCATGAAGGAAAAAACCGATTATTAATTACACTTAGACAGATTTAATAACTAAGGCATTAAAAATCTACAGAAATCTTAGTAAGTAACATCAGTGTTTTATTTCATCTAAAAGACATACTTGTTTTGGATCTTTTCTACAATTCGACCACCAACAAAAAAAATCTTTTCTAAAATTTGACCACCAACAAAAAAAAATCTTTTGCCAAATGCCAAACCTGACATGCTTATGACAATGTAGAGACTATGTTTATTAGCTCTGAGTAAGTGGTTAATCAAGGTTTGT
>JAQGAE010003208.1:0-15344 GCA_034696685.1 Julus scandinavius | reverse complement strand
TGTGTCTTGGTCCCTGCACGTGTTGATAGGCCTGGGTCCACGTTGTGAGCTTTTGCTGTTCCTTCGGAAATTTCTTCATTTTTTGGCCAGTCTGTAGCTCCGTTTTTCGTGTTGATTGCTTCCAGGTTGTTTGTTGTGTATAGGATGTCCAAAACGTGATTAATTCGTTAAATTTTCCGCTGCCACCGTGTAGTATTTGTCCCGAGTAAAGATGCAGACGACCCGTCCATGTTGCGTGTATCTTCAGATAACCTTTATTCCTAAGCCCCGCCTCTTAGGTGCCTTCCACTGGTAGGTGGCGTCCCCTAGCGACCGATGCTGATTGCACAGTACCTTTGTACTACTGGTCTATAAACCACTCCCCCAGCCCTAATTTCATTGCACTTTTTATCAATTTAACGTGCGACACTTTTACAAGACTTGGCAGTCATATTACCATTAATAAAATGGTTTCCAATGACACTGTATCCTATGGAGCCCCAAACCATAACACTGCCTCCTCCATGTTTCACTGTCTTTTGCATGTTTTGATTGTCCAACAGTCCCTGTCCTTCTCCATACAGTAATTACACAAAATCTCTCATAATCTTCCTTTAAATCTCTCCAGATTTCCAATGGTTTGTCCTTATAATTCTTGGATATTTGAGGCGTTTTTTCACTTATGAAAGGTTTTCTTTTGGACCATTGTCCAGAAATGAGCATCATTAATATGCACATTTCTTATAGTTTGTGGTGTGACAACCTTGCCTGATGTCAACACCAGGTCTGTGGCCACGTTCTATGCAGACTCAATTGGAATTTTCAAGACACATGTCACAACCTGGGGGTTCTCCCTCACAGTTACTTTGCATGGTTGGCCTGTTTTCGGTTTATTTAAGACTTCCTCTTTTTTTTCTTGATGGCTTTGTACATAATAGTACATGATATTTTCAGCATACGTGCAATATCATAATATATGAACTGCCACTATCATGCAACTGAATCACACTTTCCCTCTTTGAAATGGACATCTCACTTTGTTTGGGAGCCATTGTTAAATAAAACGACCTAAAATGCGATTAAACATTATGTAATCATTTTTTGACCCTGTGCATTAATTGGCATACTAAGTTATTCTGTAATCAATAACCAGTTTTTTAGAAATGGCAAAACCAAACACTATAACAAGGTGTTCTCGTACTTTTTTGCGGTGAAAAACTATTTTTTTCAATTTATTCGTATTTTTAAAAAAAATGTTTTGTTGTTACATAACATATCTAATTCAAGCAATATAATACATGTGACTGTTTAAATGTAATACATTTCAGTTCGCTGTGAACAGTAAAATCATGGTGATCTCATACTTTTTGCCTACTGTATGTGTTGCGAGACATTGTCTCACATTTGTCATCTGTCAATAGCGACACGCTGCAAACATGCTTCATGTAAGCAGCGAGTTGCTAATGACTAAAGACATTGCTTCAATGTAAGTGTGTATGGTAGAATGCCCGAGTGACTGCATCTGGCGCGTGTTCGTGTGGGGCTACGACTCAACTACTCTGGGGGCCAGCAAAATCGAAGCCGCATGGACAAAATATGCAAAAACTAGCCGCTTCACACCAATTTCAAGACTACTTACGCAGTTTATACAAACAAGTTGTCAAATTACATACAATTTACAATTTGACAGTCTACAGAAGAATAAGCTAGCAGAAAAAAGTTTTTTGGGTAAATTTTGACTCTTAGTTTAAAATGACCTCGAAGCCATCTATTTTAATTATTCATACATTTATAATTTTTTTCCTTTTCAAATATTTCTGACCAGAAATTCTTCACATTTTTCTATAATAACCAGGCTATTCTAATATGAGACAAAAATATTGAAAAAAGATCGTTTTACAATTTAAATTCCAAGTTAGTGAAAGTTTCCTGACAGTCACCTCTCCCAGACCAAGATCCAACACATTTTCGGATAGGGTTAACTCCAAGCGTTTATTCACGACTATGGGTTTAGACATCACGAGGTAATTATCAACAAAACAGTTAACTTCAGTTACAATTGAATCAAACACTACATCAAACAAATGGAATGCAGTACTGGGCATAAGGTAAAAACCATCAAGACTGACAATGGAGGGGAGTTCTAATAAGGACCTTTGGAGAGTTTCTATGGGGATGAAGGAATAAAACACGTAAAAACAAATGTTTACTCTCCCCATATGAACAAGGTGGACGATAGGTTCAACTAAACATCGGTTGAGGCCATCTGTACTCTACTTAAGGAAACTGGTTTGAGCCCAAGGTTCTGGGTGGAAATGTTCCATACATTCAAATATATAAAGAACCGCCTTCAGCAGGTTATCCTCAGGAACAAGACTCCCTATTAGCTGTTCCGGGGATATTCGACGAACCTTGCACACATGTGCCGAATTGGCAGCAAGGTTCATGGCTTGATCTCACAAAAACCAAGATCAGGAAAATTTGCATTCATGGCGGTTCGAGGTATCATTTTCGGCTATTCCCATACTACCTGGGGGTACAGGTTCTACAATGAAGACCAGGATTGCGTTTATGAGTCTAGTCAGGTAAAGGTGAATAAAAACATCACTCGTGACGAGACAGCCCCTGGTCAGTGAACGTGAATCCAGCAATGAAGAGTACTTCGAGGCCTCGGCTTCTACTCTGCCAGTCCAAAAGAGTAAAGCTTTAGCCCAAAAAGCATTAATTAAAATATAGAAGCATCACAGGGTGACTTTAGGATCTGTTCCCCATTAAGTGGAGACTGACCTTAGTCACCAGAAAGACTTTGTTGTTGTTATTTGTTTGGTAATTTTTAATATTGGCCTATTTCTGCAACTAAGGCTAAACACCAACATTAGGGGATGAGCCTTCAACGCCTACCTGGTAATTAAGCCTATGAGGAAGGACTCACCCCCTCTCGAGGGGTCTTTAAGGTGCTACAATCAACACCAGACCTTGGTTCATCACTCATCCGATTGAGCCGACAATTAGGGAATTTCTCTTATCTGTAAAATTCCCACTGACCTCTACCTGGGAGCGACCCAGCTTCTTAAGATCAAGAGGCAAGCACGTAACCCACTCTATCGCCGGCGTCAGCCCAGAAAGACAGGTGATTGGGTAGAAGTATACTATTATCATTAAGGGATATGTCTGCAATCAGGCAATGAAATTAAATCTTATTGCCAAGAGGAGGGAATTCCATTTGATCCCTAGGACTATGACTTCTCTGTGAAAAACAAATTTCAGGGGAGTTCGAATTCTCCCGTAGACAGGACTTACAATGCAGAGTTAAAGGGGCCCAGATGGCCCCTGTAAGGTATGGGGTACCTGAAGAGGGGGAGAACAATGAGTCGTTGATGCCAAAGCAAATAGCATCGACGATAATCCCAGGACATACAGAGAAGCCATGGACGCTCATGACTCCAATAGATGGCAGGAAGCGATGGGCAACTAATTGCAGAATCTCAAAAAGCGCAAGGTCTACCATGAATTGAGTCCTCAGCCTGGAGAAAAGTCCTTAGCTGCCGGTCGGTTTTCACCCGGAAGAGGGACTCACAAGTGACAGTCATCCGACACAGGGCCCGCCTGTTGGCGAAGGGCTTCCAGCAGCGAGGGGGATGGGACTGCACTGATGTTTACAATCTAGTTATTAATTTCACACTGGTCCGGGTAGTCTTCCTCCTTCTCGTGGTGTGAGGGGGTTGGCTTCATTGTCATCTTGACATCAAGTGTTCCTTTTATATGGTACACTTGACAAGCCAATCCTTATTGAGCCTTCCTAGGTGGGGATCAAACATCACCCTGTGATTGGAGGCTGGAAAAATCCTTAAAAATTCTCCACCAAGCAGGAAGGTGCTGGTGGAGTACCTTGCATGAGGAGCTGCAATCTTGTGGACTCTTACTACTCACCACTTGTGAGTGTGTGGATGCGCTGATTCTTGTTTATGTGGACGACCTGCTGATCCTTAGAAGGAAAAGGCGAGTATAGGCTGAGGTTATCGCAATTCTTAAAGAATTGTACAATATTAAAAACCTTGGACCAGTGAACATTTTCCTAGGGTTTCAGATAAATCAGGGATTGGGCTACATGAGCATGAGTCTGACTCCCTATATAGAATACTTGGTGAAATAGATGACCATGGCTACGGTAAGAAGAAAAAAGGAGCCACTCAGGGTCAAGAAAATTATACCCTGAGAATTAATGAGATAGGAAAGAAGGGATTTCATACCCATATCGGAGTTTGATTAGCTCATTGCTTTGTCGTTGTCATTGCTTTATATCGCCAGGATGACGCAACCTGATATTTTGGTTGAGGTTAATACATTAGCAAAATTCAGTAGTGTGCCTACTTTATTGGCCCGGAATCAAGCATAGAATTTGCTCAATTATGTGAGCCAGACTAAAAATAAAAGTCTGATTCTCCATAGGAGCGAAGAGTTAGGGCGTACACTAATGCATACTGGGGATCTGATATTGATACAAGTCACTCTGTATCGCGACAGGTTGTACTGATGAGACAGTCCCTGATATCGTGGAGTCCCAAACGCTCAGTCCACCGTGGAGGCTGAACTAATCGCCTACGTTGAATTGGTGAATGAGCAAATTTCGCTTTCGGAGATTTGGAAGGAGTTAGCTGCCATTTTGCCCCACCTTGATTCTGGTCCAATGCTGTACGTACATCGATAATCAGTCTGCGATCCATGCCATCCGGAATGAAGTGTAAAATGGCACAACTAAATACTTTAATCTGAAACTCTGGTTTGGGCGAGACCATCACAAGAATGCTTTGTTTAGTCTGCAATATGTCTCTACTGAAAATAATTTGGCAGATTTTTTTAAAAACCCCTGTCCGCAGACCAGATTAAGCCCCTATTTGAACTAAGTGCTGTTTTAACCCTTATTTGTTGTTTTAAAGATGTCGCAAAAAGGGGGCATTTGTTGAACCTGATTTTTTTCGCAACTTCCGGTGGGAAATAATTATTTATTATAGATTATATTTATATTTATTTATTTACATTCATATTTATATATATATATGCATTTATTGTATGTTAATATTCTTAAATTCATGTGATGAAAGGCCCATCCAAAAGACCCCTTGTCCAAAGGATATCTATAAAAGAGAAAAAAACCCAAAACAAAATTGAGATAAACATTTTGGTTTTGGCCTTATAGAGGACTTCTCTTGAGTATTTGTGGATAAATGGATGTGGTTGTCTGGACACATTGTGTCGGCCAATTTAAGTTGAGTGACCTGTCCAGCTCACTCTGTTTTTGGCCACCAACAAGGAAGGGTGTGCCTTTCACCATTCACCCGATAAGTGCCTAAAGAAGTAACAATTATTGATGTGAAATCTAAATTTTGATGTTTATGTCTTCAAGGAATTTCCATGTGTAATGAAAAATCATAGCTGGATTAAACCTCAACAATGCTCTCATCACCAAGTTTGAGACCATATTTACCTTTGTCATTGCCATCTCCTCCACTACCTGTCGTGGGTTCTCTAAGCTGAAGAATCTGGCTACGTCTGAGCAAACGGATGGTACCTCTGGTTTAAATAGCTCCATTCCGCTGGGCGACAAGAAAGAAGGCTGGACAGAGATCCTAGTTAAATGTTGGCCAATTTGACCATTTCTGTTGTTTCCAAGGAGCAAGCCCTGTAGGCTAAAGTGTTAAAGATGGCCATGGACTAGAGCTTGCTCTAAGATCATGTGGCAAAAATGGAAATGACACTTCTCAGGAATCATCATGTTTGGGACCTCGCTGATCTAACTGGTCGCCAAGCTGTTAGCTGAAAATGGGTGTTTATACCCAAATAAGAGGCTGATGGCAGCGTTCAAACCCACAAGGATTGGCTCGTGGCTCACGGCTTTAGACAAAAGCTTGGTGAGGATTATGATGCCACATACTCTCCAGTTGTTGGCCATGATGCCATCAGGGTGTAGCTAGCTTTTGCTGCCAACAATAGGCTTCATGTACGCCAGCTTTATGTTAAGTCTGCGTATCTCAACACAAAGCTGGATGAAGAAATTTTTCATGCAGTAGCTACCTGGTTTTATCATTAGGAGTGAAGCAAAGGTTTGCTGACTGCGAAAAAGTCTTTACAGATTAAAGCAGTCAGCCCTCGCTTGGTACCAGACAGCAGTGGATGCACTACTTAAGCTTGAATTCCAGCAAAGTGCAGCAGATGCATGCTTCTTTGTTTTTGATGAGATAAAGACACCACTGACTTGACTTATGGCCTGTTGATTGCTATTTGGTTGGCCGACACCACCCGGAAGGTGCACTAGCAGCTAAGTCACCATTTCGTGGTACAACACCTTGGAGATATTTTCTATTACCTCGGGATTAAGGTATAAAAGACTGGCATGGGAAACCTGTTGTTGTCACAGGAAGTCAAAATGTGCCTGCTTGTTTATAAACGTGGTCTCACTGATCCAGCTACAATCAGGATACCAATGTCAACAGGATTTTTGGCATTAGATACATCTGCAAGTGAAGCTGCCAAACAAATGGCAGGCTATAGGCTTGCTACTCTGCCTTGCAACTCACACGACGAGACATTGCTGTCATGGTCAGTTTCTTGGCAAGGAAAGTGGAGGTTTCCACACAGGCAAAATGGGAGTCCATAAAACTGTACTGGCCATTACCAGGTTATTGGAACTGTGCCTCTGTGTGAGTGGAGACTGCTGAAATGCTTCGTTGATGCAGACTTCGCAGGTGATTGGGTGACTGGATGTCGAACCGCACTTACGTTTTTCCTTTGGAAGCATCACTGTGGCCTGGTGCAGTCGGAAGCCGTCAATCGTGGCCATGTTATCGATTAAGTTCAAGTATCGGATTGCTTTGCATGCTGCTAAACAAATAGTTACTGTGAATGCTCCTTTAGTATCTTTAAGTGCCAACTAAGGGTCTCACAACAGTATTTCAGCACAATCAGGCATGCATCAAAATGATCCAAGCCAGTATGTCGAGTGCACAGACAAAGCACATTGACCTATGATATCACCAGCTTTAAGATTTGTACCAGAGAGAAGTTATCACTGTACAATACCTCCCTTCAGAGAAGATGGTGGCAGGCATTTTGAACAAGACACTTTTGCAGGAAGCGTTTGACAGGATGTGTTTAGAGATGGGCCTGACTTGGGAAACAACTGGAAATGTGCCACCCTGACGTGAAGTAATGTTGGGATTTTAGTGCCTTGTGGTGTCACATTCCATGTGTAGGCGGCATCATGGTCACCTGACCTGACCTGGTGGCATGTCACATAGCACAATGCCACTCAGATTCTCGCTTCTGCATTGTGCGGATGTTCTTAGTTTTTGAATTGTTTTTACTATGCTAAATCCGATCCGATCCCCTTTGCTCACTTTTCGCGAGTAGTTCCACTGCAAACAACAGCATGTGCTGCTTCTGCTTCAGGTAATCACCTAACTTCCTCATTCTTAAGACTTTCGTGTGCTGATAGCATTCTCTCCATTAGTGGGTGTCCCTTTTGTTGTAACCCAAGCTAATTATCGAACGTTCTTGATGACTTCCAAGGTAAAGCCTGTGGTGTCTATCCTGCAGTGGTATGTATTCCATCCTGGTCTGAAAGTCTTGCGCTGATACCAGACGACAGCTTGATCAGGAGGTTCCTTGGTTCGAGAGGCTTTTAGTAAAAATCTGTAAAAGTCTCCTGATCGTCAACTCGACCATACAAAGATCCAACACGTTTTTGGATAGGGTTAATTCCAAACATCTATTCATGACTGCAAGTATAGAAATTGCAAGGTAATTATCAAACAAAACAGTTAACCTCATACAAATGAGTTTGAGATGATCGTGCCATGAATGTTAATGTTAACGGGCTAAAACAACCATCTACATTCGATGGCAGAGACATAATTAATACCCCTGCATCTTCACAAGTTCCTTTTTTATGCTTAGTGACCTGACCTCTTGCCAATGGGTTATGCAGTTTGCAATGTGGTAATGAGGAATGCTCGTTACTAAAGAATCACACATTCGCATTCCACCAAACAAAGTCATTGCAATATGCATTGTGAAACTCATAATTCTTATGAGAGTCTTATGAGGAGCTAAGATCGATGGAAAATACAGGAACACAAATAACATCAAAACCATTACAAAGTTGGAATTATCAAAATATAATATAAAAACAAAATCGAACAAAAGCTGTGGTTAAGAAACCTGTTGAATGTTTCATGATTACCTCTAAAATGAGCTACATAGATTACATTACAGATTAACTAAAAGAATTCAGATTTTGGCAACCATATCTACCTGAAATCTTATTGTCCCAATATGTCCAGTAACAGTCAGTTTGATTTATTAATACTTTATACGAATTTAAGAGGCTCCCTCCTCATTTTGTTTCTAACACTTGATGAACCAAAAATCGATTTTACAGCAGTAAAAATATGATTCGGGTTATGCTCATATTGGATAAAAAATCAAAAATTATTACATACTTTGAATTATTAAAATATAATATTAAAAAATAGAACATACTGTGAGATGAAACATGATAAATATTTCAAAATTGCACATGAAATGAGCAAAATTGATTATATTACAAAATATTTAAAGTTTGTATTATAACAACTATATCTACTATATCTACCTCAAATATTGTGCCACTATGCCCAGCAACAACCAGTTTGATGTTCCATAACTTAAAAGGCTCTCCCTATTTTTTAGATTCAAAGAACTGATGACCCAAAAACCGATTTTACTGATTTTTGATTCAGGATATGTGTACAAAGGTACAAGAAATCAAAATAATCACAAAGTTGGAACATAATAAAATATAATTAAAAAACTAGAACATAAGCTGTTGGAAGAAACTAGATGACTATTTCAAACTAACAAATAAAAACAAGCAAAATAGATTACTTAACAGACTTACTAAAAGGGTTTGTATAATGGCAACCATATCTATTTCAAGTCTTGTGCCAATATGCTGCGTAACAATCAGTCTGATGTAGAAATTCTATTTCACAAACTTGAGAGGCTCCCACCATTTCTTTTCTCTAAGCACTGATGACTTAAAGCCTATTTTAACCCTTTTATGGCCAAGCAATGATAAAATAATTTAAACTTTTAAATTTTCTCACTTTCTATTACACTTTAATGTTGAATAAACATACAACAAAAAATGAATAGGAAATTACAAATTTTCAAGCACTTTTCATGACTGGTACTTTAGAGTACCATTCTTTGTTATTGACAAAAAAATTAAATATTTCCAAACATTAAACCCAGAAAACATTAGAACCCAGATTAAAGTCATTTAACCAATTCTTGATCTTGTTTCTGCATAAAAATAATTGTATACAAGAAACACTTGCTAAATGGCTTAGAATGAAAATCATTTGTTGAGCAGACAGCACAGTGACCACGCTGATCCCCATACATCACCCAATGCCCACCAAGATTTTTTTGGCAAATATCATTTGTACCACAATCAGCCTTGCGTTTTTTACTTGTTGCAATTTTGTTTAGTGTCCCTATTTTACCAGAGCTTGAACATTTTTTAGCAACCATTTTTGGCATTCCAGTAGCTAAAGCTAATAATCCCATGACAACTCAGTGCCTAAATTCAAGAAGTGGGATTTTGTTGTTTAGTTGTATGTAAACAACATAGCATTTGTAAAGCAATCTCCAGAAGTCCCCAAAATAAACAGTGCCAGAATTTTCTTGATTTACGATCTAACATATTTGCGAAAAATGCAATTGAGGTGTTCTATCAGTGGTCAATATTTTTAACACTTATCTGTGTTGTTTGCAGGCATGTTATTGTTTACATGTAAGAAACTAAGAGTTTGCTTGAAACAACTCCTTGACATGCAATTAGACACAGTTTGTACATGCATGTCATCATCACTGCTCCAGTAGTTGGAAAGTGTTGGTAAGCAATGGTACCCCATGAAAAAGTTTGAGCTGAAAAGTGCTGGGAACTGTTGTTGTTTTTGAACATCATATAATTTTGTTTGGTAAACATTTTGATCACATATGTCTTTGCTGCAGAATTTTAGAAAATAATCCAAAAGGCATGTCCTGCCACGAAGAGAATTCTCAACTAGACCTAATAATAAAATTAGTCTTATATTCATTCTGCGGTAATACTCATTGGTAAGAAACCAAACTTACCAATATCCTGACTAAAATCTGGGATAGATGTCATGCATTCACATTTTTTCCATTTACGATTTACTGTAGTGTCATCTCTTTATAATTTTCGTGGATTCATGGCATTTTTAGCAATAGGGAATTGCTTTTTGGAATTTTGAATATCTGCACTAGTATCAGTTAATAGGTTGACATTCTTTGCAGTGGCATATGTACTTGGCTGAGGATTGTCTTTAATTTAATTTTTAATATTTTGTTCACCAATACCTTCATCTAGTAAAAGTATGAGCATTTTAAAATAGTTAAAAGTTCAACTTACGACTATTATTAGCATGCTCGGTCAAAAAGCATTTATAATATCTTGCTCCTCAATTGACAAGGTTTACAAGTGTAACTGCACATGCGCCAAAGTGAGGTGGCGCCATTTGGCGGCTATTTGTGAAAACGAACTTTAGTGAGTAGGATCCTAACCATAGTGAATGAGTGTAATCCTAACCATATTTGTCAGTATAAATGAAGGACCCTGCAGTTATAATTCAAGCAACCATGGAATGGACTTCAACGTTAGATCGTTTGCCAAATATTTGTGCTGACTGGGTTGATAAGTATGATGTACATCCCACAACATCAGATAAGTATTTGAAATACTTAAATGAAGGATACCTAAAAAACGTGAAGATTCTACCAAATCCAAGTTCACAGATTTGTGCTGCCATTCAGGCAAAAATATGTCCCAGCATGAAATCTGGTTGTTATTCTTGCTGTGTGACAGTAAATGAAAGTTCATTTGTGAATGGGTATTGTGAATGTCCAGCAGGGTATGCGTGTAATAAATATTTATTGGTATTAAAAAGAGATTTTGAGTAATAATTATAAAAGTTTTGTTAACAGGCTCTAGGGCAACTGTCACCAATACAAGCGGTGATATTTGCGGCACATTGATTGTCTGTTGAAGGTTTCAAAGAAATTTCACCACCAAAGACCTGAACAGAGCGTCTATGCAAATGGATAGTTCCTTCGAAAGCAGGAATTACAGGACGACGCATCAAACGTATGGATCAGAATGCATCTTGTCCCTGCAAAAAAGTTGTTGATGGACAGGGGGGGGACCGTTAGCCGTTCAATTCGAACACCATGTAACTATTGATACCTTCTCGCATAGGGACATTATGGCATTAGTAAACGGAAAGTTGCGAGTGGATGGGATCCCAAAGCTTTGGAGGATCGTCACCTGTCCATCACCTCACTACAACACTTGAACGACGCTTTATTGACAACTAATCCTACCTGCGCATTTGTACTGCACCACTTCGATGAACATTGCACCACTCCCCTCGACATTGGGATCGATATACAGCCTACACCACTACATCATACATCACCACACCCTACTCTTGTCCTAAATTCAATCCCACTTATGGATGGAAACAACAGCAACACACTTATAAACTCGACACACTTTCAAATTCAAGTACAGCGATACATTGAACAACAGACCATTGGGCAAGCAGACAACGCAACATGGCATAACATAAGAAAAAAAACATTGACGGCATCCAATTTCGGCAGGGCCACGAAGTGTATCAGAAATCCTGATAGCATTTTAAGAACCATTTTGTATGCTAACCAAAATAGTAGAATTTCAGCATTTTAACATGGTAGAAAATATGAAAAAGACGCCGTTTCAGCTTATACAAAATACATGGCTGAGAAAAATGTTCTTCTTAAAGTAAATGACTGGGATATTTATTGATCACAAATACCCTTATCTTGGTGCAACCCCTGACAGGATCGTACACAATTTATCTGCTGACATTAAGGATGGAATCGTAGAAGTCAAGTGTCCAATTACAGCATGGCGTTTCACGAACTGCACAGTTACAACGTCCCATTCCTCGAAAGTACCATGCTTCTTCAGTTTCTACCATAAGCTTCACTTATTTGCCAACAGAGGGCGCTGTGAGCTTGCAAACCTTGTCAATTTCTGAGTCTGAGAAAGATATATTTCAGGTTCCACTAATGCTGCACCTCCATCCATTAGTGGGTCTAAAACATTTCTAGCATCACATTTCTTATCTTCAGACTCTTCAGTTTCATTCACAGTTGCATCAGGTAGTGAAAAGAAGTACTATTGTGCTTGTTCAATAGTCAGTTTTTGATTGCTTTGCTTTCCCATTATTGCAAAATTGAAACAACACAATGGTATTTGCCTTGCTAAACAGCCAACGGTACTGGAAAGTACTTTTATAAAAATAGGGAATATTACAAATAATGGAATGAAATTACTCACCAATAACTGCTTGAAAGATCTATCTAGAAGTAATCATTCAATTACACTCTTGATCAGTTTACTGATGAGATGAACTTTAAAAATTATTGAACATGTGCTTTTTGCATTGAGAGAATTTTTGTTTGTTTTAGTGCAATGCATTTTGAGATAGAAAGTCCTAAAACTGAAGCACCTTTACGTTCATGATTTGTGTATAACCTGCAATGTACCATTGGCCTTTCGGCCTGTTATTTACATTAGATATAAAGTAAAAGGGAAAATAGAAGTGGTAATCAGGAGTACGATTGGATTCAGAGCATGTGCATAAAAGGTAAAAAAAAAATCATTTCAAAGTTATAATGATAAATATAATAAAAAATAATTTAAAAATATAGAACATATGCTTTGGGAAGAAACCTGATGAATGTGTTATACTGACAAGAAAAATGATCAAAACAGATAATTTTAAGGACTAACACTAAATGAGTTTGAATTATAGCAACCATATCTGCCTCAAATCTTGTGCTATCATGCCAAGTAACAAGTAATTTGACTTAGTAAAACTTTCTCACTAATTCAAAAGGCTTCCCCTCTTTTTTAGTTTTTAAGAATGATACACCTACAAATTGATATTTTAGTGCAGTAACGAAATGATTCAGGATATGTGCATAAAGGAGAAAACCTGATGAATCTTTCATTATTACAAATGAAATTTGAAAACATTAAAAACTAACTAAAAGTGTTTGTATTATGGCAACCATGTCTACTTCAAATCTTGAGCTGTTATGCTCAGTAACAATTAGTTTATGCAGAAATACTTTTGCACTAATTTGAGAGGCTCCCACCATTTTTAGATTCTAAGAACTGATAACCCAAAAACAGATTTTACAGCTTTATATGATTCAGGGTTTGTGCATAAAAAGACACAAAAATTAATATCATCACAAAATTATAATAATGAATATCATTAATTATAATTTCAAAACAGCTCCTGTTCATTTGGTATGCAAACTTGGACCCTTGCATATGCCATTAGTTACTGAATAAAACGCCTATTATTTATTCCAGTGTGTTTTCAGGTTTCGACTGTTTTCTAATAGTGGTCTAATACTTTTGGCGAGGGGTTGTAAATTGAGAGCAAACTTAAGTCTTCCAGCGGAAGCTTAAAGCAAATTCAGATATGCGATTGTTTTCCTTAAACGGGCGGGATTTCAAAGAATGTTGAAAATACTATCCTACTCACTTCACGATATTATGTCATCACATTGTGCTTGCATTTTAGTTTTCGTACAAAGCATGCACTGTAGAGGTGAGACGCTTTCTTTAGCAAAAATATTAATTATAAGCGCGTTCCTGTACGCCACATAACTGTCAAGACCATGTAAAGTTTAATTAATTTGAAATTGACACGTGTCAGAAACGATCTTTTGCCTGGGATGCTCTTTAATGAGTTGTTGCTAATTTGCTGAAACGTGAGTGGTTACGGTTTAATTCTTTCAAGTGAAAGTTATTTCTATCAGTGTGCCGGCCTACTTGGATTAGATGTTCGCATAATGTTAGTTTTGAAAGGGTGTATATTGTAAGGTCCAATTCGCGTCTCAGCAAGGAATACAGCCACACGCGGACTTACGCCAAGTATTTATTTTAAAGAAAGTACAAATTAAGGGAACAATTAACATAATCGCAAAAGAAATTTAAAGTACGCGGACAGCAACTCGCTGTCCCGAAAACACTTAAAATGCCAGGTTGGTGCACCAGCAGGTGTCTACTCCGATCACCAGCCAAAACCTAACTGCCCTTCCTGAGTTCTCGAGCTTCCCAGCAGACCTCGCAAGGAATGCTGGTTAGCCCGAGAATGCAGGAAGGTTTTCAACCTTGAACTGGGCGCCATTTGCGTCCAGGTCAACTACAGGAATTCGGCATTGACCCCGAATTCCACATCCCCCCCCTAAGTCGTGACCACTCCTGGGGGCACAAAATATCCATAAAACACAATAAAATCAACAAAAAAAAGGTACATGACCTTCCTTCCCACAAAACAAAGGCTTCGTGTTTACACATTTTACTGCTGGGGTCTTCATACTACCACGGCTCCCGGTCCCCGGCCGCTTGCTCGTCGAGCCGTCTCTCTCCCTACGACGACAACGATCAACCGACGAATTCAGGCCCCAACGAAGCAATTCCCTCTGATTTCCTTCGAATCCAGCGCTCTCTGACTCCGATGGCAATTCCACACGATCCCGAAGATCACCCCGCGAAAACACCAAAAACCCCGCAGTGTTCCGTCCGGCATGGCCTCCCGCCACGACGCGCCGGCACGCCAGACTTAGCTAAGGCCCGGCGCTATACCAGGGTGGCCCTTTAGCCGCCAAAGCCCACGCCGACCGGAAACCCGCAGTGCCAATGATCTGTCCGCACACCAAACTGACCGCCAACAAGATGAGTCATCGCTGTCCCGCCTCTCCACACGTGTGGCACTTAAAAAACTTTCTCCGAAGTACCCATCCTACTACCGGCTGCCATCGCCTCCACCCCACCCGGGTTCAAAGGTCCCGCGGGCGATGGAAACGATACGCCCTCCGACTCTGGCGAGCGTTCACATCCGAGTCCACTCGGGCGCTTCTCCTCCCGCTCCCGGGCCACTTGCGTAACCCTCCCCATCAAGTCGAAAATAGGCTGTACATCCGTTACACTGAACGCGGGACTCATTTCCAAATCCATAGCTCCGTATTCCCGCGTAACCGTTTTCCCAGCCGACGTAGCATTATACAAGATTCCACTAACACGCAGGACCATTTTTCCAATTCACGAACCACAGGGTGTGCCACGATAGAAGTGGCACAAAAGCTGCACCTCCACCATGTAAGGTCCAATTCGCGTCTCAGCAAGGAATACAGCCACACGCGGACTTAGGCCAAGTATTTATTTTAAAGAAAGT
>JAQGAE010003207.1:0-15345 GCA_034696685.1 Julus scandinavius | reverse complement strand
GCATTTTGGATGCATCTTAACTTAAGCTTAATTTGTTAAGATGCATCTTGACTTCAGCTAAATTTGTTAAGATGCATTTTGGATGCATCTTAACTTAAGCTTAATTTGTTAAGATGCATCTTGACTTCAGCTAAATTTGTTAAGATGCATCTTGGCTTAAGCTAAATTTGTTAAGATGCATCTTCACTTCAGCTAAATTTATTAAGAAGCATCTTGAATTAAGCTAAATTTTGTTAAGATGCATCTTGACTTAAGCTAAATTTGTTAAGATGCATCTTGACTTAAGCTAAATTTGTTAAAATGCATCTTGACTTGAGCTAAATTTATTAAGATGCATCTTGAATTAAGCTAACTTTGCTAAGATGCATCTTGACTTAAGCTAAATTTGTTAAGATGCATCTTTAATTGTTCCTTGACAATTTTCAAAGCTAATTTTTAAAAATCTATCTTTATTTCAAAATCTTATTTTAGAAAAACGAATGCTTCTTATTTTAAAAATAAGTTCTCCTTATAGAAAAACCAATAACCAGAGATTATGCTCTTCATAAATAGTTCTAAGTGTAAAAACTTTTTTTTTAAAAAATTATTGAAATGTTTTTATATGTGATTTGGATTAAAGTTAGCATGCCTGCACCACGTGATACATTTCGTATGTGATGTCGTTAAGTATGCAAGTTAATTAGAGAAATTAGCAAAAACACGATTGAATACTCACCAAATGGCATTATAACATCATCCAAATTCATCCTGCATCAGTTTTGTCTATCTTTACAATAAATTTTCAGACTTTTTTGTTTTAAAAAATGACATCCCAAAGTAATCCACTTAAAAGTCGTCAAAATGCGGGAAAAAAAGTTTACGAAGATAACCTGTCTTGTAGGAAATCCTTGAGGGAAGGCATTGCAACGTTAAAGAGTTTAAGCGTAGCGTCTTCGAGCAATTAATTAAAAAAGTTTGTTATAAATCAGGTGGCACAAAAGATTTTAATTTAAAACGTGTAACGCATATTAGGAAATCGTGACGCCTAACTTACACTGAGCCAAAATTATTGAAATTTCGTATAAATGTTAATTGAAGCGAAACGCCGCTCTCCTGCACACTTACTTTTCACCCACCTCGTTTCCTCGTAAATTTTAATTCTAATTATAGTTAGTCGAGTTGTTCGACTGCTTATTTAAATCGCTGGTGTGCTCAATCAAAATTCCTTTCCGATAAAAGTTGAGTCAATGATAGGGGGAGGAGTTGGATTTTCAAATTTTGCTATAATTCTTCCAACTACTGTGTACGTGCCCGCAAAACATTTAATCGTACCTCAAAAACTGGTTGTGCCAAAAGTTGCTTTTTTATTCTCTTTCTTGTTATTAAACAAGACACAGGAATTAACGAAACTAACATTAATGAGGGTGGGTGATAGAGCGCTGTTGGCTAAAAGTGGTTGTACTTGATCCTTTCTCAACAATTGCATAGTCCTTCATGCATTTGAGAGTTTTAGAACATAACATTTTCGAAAATAGAAACCAGGAACGAAGTAAAATTCTAAAAAGTAGAAACCAGAAACAAAGTAAAATTCTAGAAAATAGAAACCAGGAAAAATGTAGAATTCTAGAAAGTAGGAACCAGGAACAATGTAGAATTCCAGAAAATAGAACCAGGAACAATATACACGCCAGACTTGGGCAAATTGTACTCATAAGTAGGAGTACCGATTACGATTGCAGAGGAATCATTCGCTATAGTACGAGTTCACTGTACATGTAATTAGTAGTCATATTAAATGAGTAATCAAACTTGGACAAATATGTACTCATGTGCAGAAGTAGTGATTACGCGTACACGTGGAGTCATACTTTATAGTATGAATAGTGTCGTAATCATGCAGACTTGGGTAAATTGTACTCATGGATATGAGTACAGATTACGAGTATGGCGGATTGCAAACAGCATTGTTTAGGGAACTACATTTATTTTAAAAACAATAGGTTTTATTACAAGCAGAAACAATTAAAGTTAAGAGTAAACGAGTACTGAGTACAAAGAGTAATTAAAGTACCAGATGTACTCAATAGGTATGAGTACAAAAGTAATTGAATATAACTGTACTCAAAACGTATCAGTACAATGCACTCTATTGCAAATATGTACTCAGAATGTCGGATAACAAATGTTCTTGAGTAACGTAATCTCATATTATGAATAGCAATAATTTTAAGTAAGATAATTGAGTACATTAAATACATTTGAGTGACGAAAATGAGTAACTTAACACGATGGTCATCCTAAAGGCTAATGCATCCTATTTTTTACTGTTATTAGATGCACTGTTCTTTTTTCCCTTTCTTTATTAACATTTTTGTTCACGTGGTCACATCTTTAATTTTAATTGGTTCTGCTTGTAATAAAACCAACTGTGTATAAAATAAATTGAGCTCCCTAAACGATACTTTTACAATCCACCATACTCATATCCATGAGTACAATTTGCCCAAGTCTGATTAGGATACTGCTCATAGTCATTTCGTATGATTACCGATTACTTAAACTCTACTCACTATGGAGTAGGATTACAGTATACTCGTAATCAATACTCCTGCTCATGAGTACAATTTGTCCAAGTCTGATTACTCATTTCATATGACTACTGATTCCATGTACTCTACTCTTACTATGGAATATCATCCAGCTGATGTGTACAATTTGCCCAAATCTTATTACTCATTTCATATGACTACTGATTACATCTACTCTACTCATACTATGGAGCACCATGATTCCACTGCAACCGTAATCAGTACTTCTATTCATGAGTACAATTTGCCAAAAACGATGAATAAACCCTGCCTCTCAAGCGCCACCTAGTGATGCTTGGAATGGCGACGTAAGCTAATTACAGGCGCTCACAAATTTGGCCCACACAAAATTCCCTATTAGCGCACAACATTATCAAATTACAAAATACAAGCTGATTAATAATTAAAACTGCGTCGGTTCAAAGTTCTCGCTAAATGAGGATGTTTGGACCACCCTGGACGCTTCCTGATTATTATCGCCGTCTTATGCAAAAACGCACGTGGGTTCACGAGGGACGTGCGGACACCCTGTACAGGTAAGATTAAAGGTGGCCAGTGCGAAAATTCCCCGTTGGCAATGGCTGGAGTGTCGGACAGGTAATCCCACGTGGAAACCACTCGTGACAAGTTAAAAGGTTCAGGCAGTGTCTTTTTTTTCCAGCATCAAAACTAGTTAGCTTCTCATTACTTAAGATGAGGAACGAAACATGAGAAAGCCTTCATTTTGGTAGCACACACACAAAAAAAAATGTCAATTAATATTATGCGGGAGGAAAAAACAGGAAGGTGGGCCGAGCAGGTACCTTAATGATTCGAGTTATGTTTGGCGGACATAAAACGTTTTCCACAACCAACTCTGCAGATGGGCGCCACCATTCTACCTGCATGGCAGACTGGACCATCGGGCAAAAGGGATGAATGCACTCTAAATTAAAGACCCAATTAAAAACAAACCTCGTCCGCTGTTGAGGGGGGTAAAAAAATGGCCAATTTTCAAACTGCCCTGCGCCCACTCTCGATGCATCTTCCTGCAATGGCCTCAGGCCACTCTGGAATTAGATAAGACTTTCTTTTAAAAGTCTCTCGGTCTGGATCAATTAACAAATTAGCCATCTGATAGGATGGTACGCAAATGCCCAGCTTTTGATTATAGACGGCAACGATAACAGGCCAATGCATTGTCGTTTAATAAAAATGATAAGCGAGTTATTAATTAATTTGAGCACATCTTGAAATGGAAGCATGTGAAGGACAATTTTGTGTTTAGAACAACTTTAAGCAAGGTGAGAATTTTGATATTGGAGCACTAACTTTCCCATTCTGAAAATGGTGTAATTTAGAAATAATACATATGTTGTACAACAACATATTTGGCAACAACAACGTACTGAAAAACATTATTTGTCCATTTCGAAAAACCAAATTTCACTGTTAACATCTTTGATAAAAATCAAAGTTCACTGTATGGTGTGTTCTCTAGTAATAATTGTAATAATTCGCAAAATTTTCTAGTGTCTTGCATACAGGCAGTGCAGAAAAAAAGCATGTGAGCAGTTATACCTTGTGAATACAGTCTAACAGACTGACTTTGGTCATCGTTATGCTTCATTTCACCAATATAATGTATCTAATAAAAGATAAGTTCCTAACAATTGTTCAACGTTATCGTTTGAAATTATCAATAGAAAAATCTGTGTGGAGCCAGGTTAATGACAGTTGCGCCACCATTTGCAAATCTGACAGCAGCGGGTGGGTGTGGGATTTCGAAAATCAGTCACATGTGACCGAAATTTACGGCTCCAATTAAAATTCTTGAACTACAGAAAAAAAACGTTTGATCTCTAACGAATCCTAATTGCTGAAACTCACTATGAGAAAATCCATGGACGAAACTCATCTATGGTCAACAGTGACCGAAATTTAACATATCTGACAATCAACATTGTGAAACTTAATGATGGTTTTCAGAGTCAACTTGTTGTATACTGCACCAATTTTATCATAATTTTATGTGAAAAATTTGAAATGGTACTTAATAAATTCAATGTAAAATTACTTCAAAAATTAACATGCATGAATATCCATTACTTGAAAGCCCTAAAAGAAAGTATAACCATTTCAGAAGTAAATTATTGAAAAATAATTTACATATTCAACTAATTTAGTATATTGAATAAAACAAAATCTATTTCAATATATTGGAACAAGTCCGGAAAAAGATACATTATATCCATGAAGACAACAGGTATGCATCCATGAATATATTTAGTACGCTGTGAACTGGATTTTCTGTGTAGGGGGTCCGAATGTCACTATCCTGAATTGGTAAATTATAATATTTAAATGTGAGACACAAACGTGTTGGTCTGTCTTTCTTTTAGAGAAAATATCATAATCAAAGCTAAAATCAAATAATTTATGGCTTAATACATTTTCTCTTAATCTGTAGTTTGAATTTCATTGCATTATACACTGTATCCTAACACAAATGAATTGGTATATGCATATAATCTTTTATGATAACAATTGCACCATCTTAAAATTACCACAAATCGTTTTAATGTGCTTCTTTAAAATCTGTAATGTTCGAGTAATCACTTCCATTTATTATACTCAAATTTTATTATAAAAGTGGCCAAATTTGATAATGGCCCAATGGTTATACTATCACTTTGGTACCTTTTATACGCCTTTTTACCTTTTATCTGCCTGGCCATGCAGTTTGTACCCTGCCTCAGAGGAATTTCAATTACGGAATTTCAATTCCAATTAATGTATGATTTTTTAAGTTTGCATTTTCTTGGAAACATGTGGAAAACATGGAAAATCACAGTCAAGATAGCTAACCCGGGAATCGTATCCAGGTCTACAGTTTGAAAGTCCGCGCCACACATGCGGCATTTGGCGAGTCCCAAGTGGCTACTCACCAATTCCCTAGTAGTCTGTATCGATTACTCGTCTACTTGGCTAGGAGCTCACATTTTCACCAACAAAGGTTAAGCTAAACCTAAGGTTAACCGTGAGTTAACTAGGAAAACCATTGCACCAAAGGAAGTTAATAGTTGACCATTGGTTAACTTGAAGAAAACCAATGAGGCTAACCCTGAGGTTAACTCGTGGTTTTATATAACCTCAGGTTAGCTAACCTTTTATTTAACCTTTGTTGGTGCAACCGGCCCTTAGTGAAAAAGTTGCACTTGGTCCAGGCAAATACCATGATAGTTCCTCTAAAAATTGACCGCGACTGTGCTCCTTCCTTTCTTCATATCTCAAATAAATTACCAAGCAATCCAAAAAACAAATAAAAATATCAATTGTCAGGTGGTCTGAGTCCCACAATGATGTGCGCTTACAAGCTGCACTTGGTCCACATATTCATCAAGAGATTTACGAGTAGAAGATCATGTTATTCGAGTGAAACTAGTATGTCAAAAATCACAGTCATGGCCAGAGTTGTGAGATGTGTGAGAAATGACTAATTACTTCATTCAACATATATGATATGTACTAGAATTTGATTGATTTCGCAATAGGGGGATTACAACCCTATCCTTTTCAATGGGTAATTTTCCAAAGACACTCACAGTCAAACAAAAAAAAAAGATTAAATAAAAATTGTTTAAAACTGCTTTATAAATCAACTAAGTACTGATCGTGTCATTTTTCACGTTAAAATAGTAGATTTTTTAAAATTAAACTATTATTTGAATTTTTGCACTCACAACTTGCCTATTTCACGCTGCCACCATGCTGGCAGCGTGTGCAAAATAACGGACATTTTTCAAACTTGTATATTAATTTTTTAAAAATCTACCATTTCAAAGTGAAAAACAACAAGATGAGGCCATTGCTGATACATCAAGCCACCCCAAACAATTCTCACCCCCACCCAAACCTCCCTCATTCAACTGTTAGTTATCTTTGCAAGCCCGACCCATTGAAAAGGTTAGGGTTGTGATCCCTTTTAATACGGAAAGTTCCTTTATTTTGGATAAATTTGAAGGAAATATCACGCATATCACTGCATATTTTCTTCAAATTTTACTCGAATATTCCTGTAAAACATACGGCTTTTTTAAAACTGTGTGCCGTAATTGCCACAGGGGGAGCCCGTTGCGATCCGGCTACCGTGCAGGTCGAGCATGGCTGGGGGTTAAAGGATTTCAAAGTGGAATAGCACGGCCCACATCGTCCTTTTTGCACCCTGTGAGAAGAAAGTGGAAACCGTTCTCAGAAGGCGGCCAATTAACTTAGAAATGCGAAAGACAACTGCAATTGCGGATAAATGTATAATTATTGAAAGGGGAAAAAATACATTGGTGGAGAGACAGGCAGCGTCTAAGTACATGGTTCTGGGTGATGGTTGCATTATGCATGCAGCCTTGCGTGCATCCACACGTGGAGGCCCGGCTATATTTTGCATCGTTGTCTTGCCTCCACCCCCTTGTCTACCTGCCTATTGAGGTTCGGCCATTTCATGACTCCCGCATCCCACACCAGCGCTACGAGAGGTCACTCGGCTTGACCTTTCGCTTTTTTGCCCGAGTCCACGGCCATCAAAACTGCCAGTTTGCTCCTATTTACTCCTCTTCCCTTCTCCCCCTCTGCCTCTGCAAAATCCTAACCACCACCGTCATCACCCCTCGGATCCCCCTCAATTTGTGTCCAGGTGTGCAGGTAAGAGGGGAGGGAGACGGGGCCACAATGCCTTCCCCCCTCCCCCTTCTCCTCCTCCTCCAAAAGCCGGTAGGCGGTCGTGGGGCTCCCCCTCGGTGCCCCTGCGTCGATGACCTTTGACTTTCGTCTTGAATTACCCATCGGGTTGGGGCAGGTCTCTCGATCTCCCTGGTTATTAATACCGCGAAAATGGGTGACGAACCAAGGTACATGAGCGGGGACAGGACCCGGAACGAAAGTTTGGCTAGGGAATGAAGACGGCAAGCAGCGCCACCTGTGGTATACCCAAGGGTGGACTGACTTTCTACAAAAGCATCTTCTGAAATACCCAAATTACATAAAAATCAAATTTTGCTCAAAATACCTATAACAGATTAGGGAATCAACATGGGTAACTCAACATGATCATTTCTGTATAAATTTATATCTAAATTTATTATTACTAGTAATTTGCTATACATTAATACGATTAATATGTGCTTGATTTAATAGGATTTTTTATCCAAAACTACAAATCAACTTTTTTTAAAAATAGCTATAGTTTACATAAATTACTTCTCAAGATTGACATTTACATTGAAAATATAATTTCTAAAAAAATGTCTTCAAATTCTTTTGACTTTGTATTAAATGCTTTCTATAATGCATATAGGAATATCAGATTTAAAATATTAATATTACGAATTTTATTTAAAAAGTTTGTTTATATAGAAATTAAGACAACTTTACAGTTTGTCATAAATGTTCTCAGTAAATGTATTTTTCTCAATCTACATTTCGTTGGAGAATTTTAAAAGAAGTATGTTTACAAAACTATCTTCCCCACCAAACAAGTGGTTAGATAGGTACCAATTTTCCGGAACTGAAGAGTTATTGCATTCGATTAGACGCTTTCAAGTTTTGCATTTTAATGAAGGCTTCTATGCATGTATTTACAAACAAAAAACACTAGATTGTTTTTCTAGTTCACTGCTCTTGGCATTACATAGGCTTGCATATAAATACACAAGCATGCATTTAAAACCTATTTTAATGAAAGAGGCCAAGTTAAAAATACAAGTCATGAGTCAAGTTAAAGAAGAAAAAAAAACTTGGCCAAAAAAGTATAATATGTCGAGACGACCACGTTCAAAATGAACTAGCTAGTTTTTAAAGGTTTTAAACCCTTTACTCCATTGGTCAATTCTTGGTCAAACCTACTTATTCATATCAAGTCTGAGCTCCTCCTTTCCTTACATTTTAACTTTATTACAATGTTCAGCAGTTGTTAGACATTGTTAAACTCAGATTGCAAATAAAAAAAAATATCCCAAGATTCTCGTTTTTATCGAAAATTTATTTTAGACTAGGAAAGAAGTTTTGTTTGTTTTAAGGAGAATTAAGAAGTGGAATTTTACAATTGGAAGGGAAATTTTGAGTTAAGCTCACAGAAAAATCATATGTTGATATTCAGTAGTTTTGATTCCTGTAAATTTGCTAAAAGAAAAGACAACCACCCACATAGAACCTATTTTAATGATAAATGTTTCTTTCATGTGAAACCTTGTATCGTTTAAATCTAAAACTTAATTTTAAATTTAAAAACTATAAATTTAGTTTAAAATTTAACATGTCAATTAAGTTCGATTTTAATTTTAATCTGTTTTAATTATTTTGCAAAGAAAACTAAAAACCTGTATTGTAGTCCATTGGAATTCTAAATATGATTAATATCAAAGAAACTTTTATACATATAATTGGGGGTTAATATTACAATAAACCTTTCTTGGAATCGCAATTTCACAAAAATTGATGGTGCAGTGAACCAACGCCTTAGATTCAGTCAACACGTATTTCGAGAATGTGCGGAAAATGTAAAGGAAACTGGCTACACAACTCTGGTTCGCCCTATGTTGGAATATTGAGCTCCTATTTGGAACCCTCACAGGATGGTACATATTCAGGATATAGAGATGACCCAGCGTAGGGCAGCCATATTTGTTAAGGGTAATTACCACCATTCGGCGAGTGTGACAGAAATATTCCACTCTCTAAATTGGGACAGGTTGCGGTCCATACAGGAAAAGTTTTCTATGGGATTATTCACACATTTTAATCTGTCTTGTAGTTAACATCTTGTTTCCCATATATTAACACCTAACGACCACTTCTGGAGTAAACATAATCACTGAAATCATTTTACTGAGCTTGGTGCCAAGACGGAAAATTACTATTGGTCCTTCTTTTTGCATGCGATTAGACGATGGAATAGTCTTCCTGGCGATTGTCCAGATTTAGTAGAAATTCAATCTAACAATGATGTCTAAGTCGCTACTGACGTAGGAGGATTCTCCTGAAATTGGGTACGATCCCCCTACCACATGGCATTTATTTATTTGCTGGCTGTAGGGTACTGAGTAGAACTGAATTTAAAAAAAAATTACTATCCAAACTTTTAAGATAAAGAAGAGGCCTTCAAACTTCCAAGTTTGGATAATCTTGATCTTGGATCACTGCAGAACTTGCCAGCTATTCAGGATTTTCAAGTGGCCACTGTTTGACACATTTGAAATTCTGTTCCTTGAAAGTTTTATCAAATCCCTCAGTTTCAGACTAACTTTCATATACGAAAAGTGGGAACCATAGGGGTAGATCTAAAATAGTTGCCTGCCAAGTTACGACTTCTGAGGAAAGTTAACGATGGCTTTCCATCGTTCCTTGCATCCCGCAGCAGCATGGGATAAGAATTTTATCTTGGCGATGTCAACAGAATGCAAATGGCGCCCGGATAGCAGGGAGGGCTGCTCCGGGGTACCCTGCTGCTGAATTCTCATAAACACCCGCGATAAGTATGCCCAAAAGTTTTTAGTGCCTCAAGAATGTGTTGGGCCGTCTATTACCTGGGATCCCCATCGGGAGAAGCGCCACACGCATCACGTATCCTCCAGAGTGGACATAATTAAAAGTCGTATATTTTGGTCGCCTCCTACGCTTGCACTTCCTTAAATACTGGCCAGGACACCGATAACATCGATAAAGATGCTCCGTCCCAACCAAATTGCCTCCTTATCTGTTGGTACCATCGCGGATGCTTCACCTGGATAGCCTCCTGTTCACAGATTCAAAATTCGAGATATGCAAAGTATACCGTGGTCGATAGACGCTTCACCCACGTAAAAACGGACACTGGTAACATTGTTTTGAGGTGGGAGTTATATTTCAGGTTTCAAGCACTGTTGGAGTAAATGAACTGCATCAGAGATGGTAAAAAACCTCTGCAGAAATGCCGTGAAATTCTTTGATAGTCGATTCATAATTTATGAACATTTTTTTGGAACATGGACCTTAAAATTGATTCATCATATGTCAACTGGTGCCCAGTATATTTGTAGGACACAATTTAAGCATTTTTCAAGGATTTCAAGGCTCATTCCTTGCATTTTTAAGACCAGTCGCACGTCTATATACTTGCCAAAATATTTAACAAAGGAGTCATACATTTTTCAAGATAATTTTTAAAAAAATTGCTGTTGTGCTTCTTATTCATTTGATATTTTCTGATTAATATAAATTTCCCGACGCGGACAGAAAATTCCAGTGTAACTTATGTATATAGTGTTTTAACATAAATTTCTAGCCTAAATCCATATATTTTTGAAGTGATAAAATGGGTAGCAGGCAGTTTCAACTAAATCAATTTAACTAAAATGGTACAACTGAAGGATTTACAACTAAGAAATTTTCAACTAGGATGTTTTCAACTAAACATCAATCAGGTTGTTTTTATTCTTCTGAGTTAGGTTAGGTTAGGTTAGGTTAGGTTAGGTAACATTTTTTAGGTAAATTTTTTTTAGTTGTAAAACTTTAGTTGAATTTTTTGTTGTTGAAGAAATTTAGTTGAAATTGCATGATTCCGATAAAATGGATGCACATTTCCCGATTTTCGAGAATTTTAAGGACACCCTGCTTACAACGTTGAACCCCGAATTGCATTAAGTACACTTCCTACTATCTTGAAAATTAATGCATTGCAGTATTTATATATTAATGGAACCCTAGGTACTGCATTAAACCTTTTTCACTATATTTCCAACTATCTTGCACATTCAGTATGTATAGTATTTCAAACTACCTGTTTCATTATCTATTAATGAGATTTTTGAAACTGACTTCAACATACTTTCAATTGTGTAATTGTGTAATTGTGCAACATGTAACCTTTCAAACAGTGTGCAATATCTATTGAACAAGTAGTATTTTCTTAAAGTATTATAAAACATTTTGAAATGTATAACCACGCCCACTGAAATTTGCTTCAATTTCAAAATATTACAAGTCTGAATTTTCTGCAATGCACAAGGATGACGGTGTAAAAAATTTAGATGAACATAACTTGACATTGAAAATATCCATATAAATGGCCAACATTTCAATGTGCTAAAAAGGACACTACCTTAGCTTCCGAAACACCCACTAGCTAAATAATTTCCCTAAATTAAAGTAGCTGATGTTTCTTATGATTGGGAACAATCAAGTTCCCTGTTTCCAACTTTCCACCAGGTGGAACAACAGCCTGCACGAGACTAATCTAAAATGCAACTTATAGGAAGATAAACCAAATCCTCGCATTTAGAAAAGAAAAAAAAACTTGCTTTACAAACAATAAATTAAACTCCTTCCTACCACATTCCGAGCGATTCTTTTAATATTTTATTATTTTTATCCGCACTATGCCTAAATTATTTTTAATAGCCAACGTGTTTTTTTTGTACTTTTTCTAACCGACGTCGATTACAACTATAATCTTTTGCACCAGGTTTGCAAAAGTTTTGCACGTGCATGTGGTCGATAAAATTCATACAACAGACCTTTATTATGTGTGTTTTCTTTCTTAAAAAAAAATGCTCCCGACCAGGAATTTTAAGTTGCCGTTTATGTGCATGTTTTCGCGGATATGGTCGACCTGAGGGATTTTTTTGTTGTTGTATATGGTTGGTCAACCTTTTGAGTCTTGTATATTTTCCTCTGCCAACATCACACAGACACGATAAGTCGTCTTACCAAGAATCGCAATGGTAAGTTGGAAGGTGTAATGAACGCTCACTTATGGTTTCCTTATTGTTTGTCATCGTGTGCCTCTTACTGTGCCTTGCGTCGCCCCCGCTGTCCTCGGGTTACAGGGGTCAGAGGTCACGATTATCAGGCAGGCAGCGAAGCTTGTCCGTAGTGCATAAACAGGTGAGGGGCCAAGGAGGGAAATGAAGGTAAACGATTACGACCAACAAGCAAAAAAAGCAGGATTTTCAAAGACACAAGATAAGATGTCACGGGAATCGCAATTGACCGCTTCGGGTCGTTGGGGGATGATAAAAAACAGAAAACACTGAATGATATGAATAAACTTGAACAAATAACTGTAAAACACACCGAAGTTTAAATTACTCGAATAAACACCATTCGTTCGCTGCATGATTCTGACTAACTCCTTAAATGATGATGTCCGCATAATTTAACTCACTTAGCTGAATTAAGAGATAAGAAAGTTTAAAAAAAGTAGCGACAGAAACACTGCAGCCATCATGGTTCATCATGACCCATACAATATATGATTGGCGGTCAAAATGTGTTGCATATTCGCTTATTATTCGGAAACCAGATATCGTACAAATAAACTGAAATAGCCATTTTATTTAGCAGGAAATTTGCTATTTGTCAATGTAGGACCCGAGTTTGGGACACATTTATCCCAATGTTTGATATAATTGTTTATACCCCTCTCGTAAAATACGTAATGTTGGCTATGCAGATATTGCCGAACCGCAAGTTTCACATCATCGTCTGTTTGAAATTTTTGATCACCCAAGTATTCCTTTAGTGGACTAAAGATATGGAAGTCGCTTGGTGAAAGGTCTGGGCTGTATGGCTGATGTTTCAATGTTTCCCACCCAAACATGTTGATCTTGGAGGCTGTGGCATCGGCAGAATGAGGACGACCACTTCTCTTTTTGTCAGTTACAGATTCGCGTCCTTTCTTAAAATTTAAATACCACCTCTGTACCATACTTTGTGAAACATATTTATCACCATAAACTTCTAACATTTCACTATAAATTTCACTCGGTTTCATGCTTTTCAAAAATAAAAAACGAATAACACTTCGTTGTTCCTCTTGCATGAACGCTTTCAAGTGAGGCGCCATTTTGTTTTTCATAGTTTGTTCGAAATTCTGCATGAATTGTGGCGCCATGTGGTGATCTAAAACCAAATTTCCTGCTCTTTAAAATGGCTATTTCAGTTTTTGTGTACGACATCTGATTTTCGAATAATAAACGAATATGCAAGACTTTTTGACCGCCGCCCCTCTTATATGACCGATCATTGGCCAAATATGGGCCATACATGGCTAAGTATAGCCCACACATGGCTATATATGCCCCGTACATGGCTGTATATAGTTTTTCCACCCAGGAAAGTTCATGCTTAGTAACTGCTTTATTTGAGGTGTTGACATGTGCCTTTTTTTTGCATCAAAATCTGTTTTCCACAACAAATTGTTTTGGTTGGCAATAACTCGCCACAACACAAACAAGTGTCCCTAGATGATCTGGTGAAGGATTTAAACAACCATCACCTAGACTTATTTCCTATATTTACGTGTTGCCACGTCAACTTGCATTGTCTCGCTGAAATAGTGCTGATTAAGACCCAAGTTTTTGTTTTTCCTATAGAGCATCTTCTTTTGCTTAATGTACTTTGCTGCATGCGTGTTTACGTAACGTTGTGACGCAACATAACTGTTTGCCATTTGCCGATGACGTATGAGGTTGGAAATAGCTCCGCATGTTGCGGAAATTAGCCGATGACATTTCCATGTTATAGTGCGACTAATATGCATAAAACCAGGTGGAATCTACATTCTCAAAGAAGCGCTGAAAAGTAAATAGCGATGGATGGATGGCTAAATGTTTCAAGGTTACAACATTCGGATCCGGAGCACAGTTTTGCATCAGTGTTTGTTTTGCAGCTCACCTGATCCTAATTCGGTTTTCTACATATTTTCATCTGCATCAAGCAGATTGATCGTCATCGTGACGTCATAGAATGCTTTAGTGGTGGTCTTCTACAGCCTTGGCATTCAGCGAACATTTTGTTGACCTGTTATGAAATGCCAAAGGATTATATGCAAATAACTCATCTGTTGCACACCCAGAACAAGGGAAGACTTCGGAGAAATATAATCAGTCAAAGCACCTGCAACGTGGAACTGAGTTAAAAACCAGTAAACAAAATCTAGAGGAGACTTGGGGAGCATTGAGACACTTTTTACTAAAACATTTTTTGCGTGTTCAATAATTGTCCTATTGATATAAAATTGTTAGAACATGGGGTTTAACTAAGTGGCTGTATATGAAAATTGTATGAAGCGAATTCTATAAAATCTACTTTAAATTTTAACGTTTCATTTTATAATATGCTCCACTCCAGGGGTAAAGTGAGACACTTTATAAATTAGACAAATGTATGCAGAAATATTATAATAATATGTATTTATCATTGTTAGACGGAAAAACGTAATGAGTTACAACTTAAATATGATAAAATAAAATTATACTTTAAAAAGTTATTTTATTGCTATTTCCATCTTTCATGCTAAAATTGTTCAATTTCGATTTTTCTAAAATATTTTCAACTCATTTTCATTTCTTTTTCAATTTTAGACATGAGCAATATACTAATTATCAAACTTGACAACAAGTATAAAATAGCTTGTTTTATGCAAAATAGCTTGCTATGTGAATGTATCTCATCTTGCTCCAAATAAGTTATCTCAGTTTACCCCACACGGAGATTGCCCCAAAAAAATGTAATTGGATCAAATGCAAGTATTTAACTAAAACAGTACGTTTATATTTATTTAACAATAATAAATGCATTAATTAGCAACAGAATATGTGCAACAAAATATTCAGGCGTTATTGTGAAGTAACAGACGATTTTGTGCAAGAAGCTTTTCATGTTCGGCGATTTTTGTCAAATGAATTGGAAAAAAAGAGCAACGCGTTTGTGTCAGGTTTTGTGTGAAGTTGGGTAATTTTTCAGAAACTTTTCAAATGTTGAAACA
>JAQGAE010003206.1:0-15348 GCA_034696685.1 Julus scandinavius | reverse complement strand
GCTCATTTATTTTAATCAATAATTACTTTATTAACCTCAAATAAATGATATTAAAAAAAAACGCTATTTCATCTCCGGCCAATAAAGTAAACTAAGGCCTCAAATGAAATTGAAATGGAGATGCTGCCCCGTAAAAAAAGGCAATCACTGAGAGCTTAGGTGTTTGGTGTGGTTGCCTGCCAATTTGTAATGAAAAGGAAATAGCTGACCCCTAAGAAGGCAATCACTGAGAACTTAAAGGTATTTTGGTATTTTTGCTGTCCCATGGGGCAACGAGTTTCGACATTTGTTCAGAAGCAGGTCTAGAGCTGACTTACTAGAAGAAAAAAAACTTGTCATAGTCATAAAAATATCATCGACTTTTAGGAGACCTTTACCAAACTATCACCGGATCTTCCAGAAACTCGGCCCAATAAAACCGACGGTTTTTCAGAAAGCTAAGTAAAATGGGAAAACATAATTTATTCTGCTGTAGAAAAACTTATCGAGATCGCTTATCGCAGTAAATTACCGAAACATACCATTATTAACGATAATGCAAACATAATGACAAATATTTCCTAGTATTCATTGTAATTTACCCTGAGTAGCAAACCGGTCAAGCCAAATTTATCTATACGATCATGTATATAGTACATTATATATATAAAAATATCATATTCCAATAAAGGATATTCCAGTAACGGCCCTTCAACTGGAACTTATTTGAAAATCACCCATGCACGAGCTTGCCACAAATCACGTTGCTACAGTAACGAAGTGACAATTTTTAACTAAAAATCGTTTCCCCATGTGACGAATGCATGAAGCCATTAATGGTTGAATTCGGGGAAATTCCCGAGTTGTTTGCTGCGGTTTGCCAATGCCTGTCTGATGTTAAGTCAGTCGAGACCTTTAATGCAACCGGAAATTGCGGAAAAGGAAGACGATGAATCGCCTGATGGAGACTCACGTCGTATGGGAGATTGGAGCAGTATGCAGGACGATCATAGATGGGACATAACGGGGCAAAGGTCAAGCCATTATATCCATGGGCATCGAGACACGTTGCTTGTTCAATATCTAGCTTTTATCCCAATTATTTTTCATCTATTCTCGCTATCTACAATGGAAAATATAAACACATCTGATATTTTATCGATATTTTAGGATTGGAAAAACATGAGCAAACATGGAGTTATCTTTAAAGATCCAAACACAATTTTGAAATTTATTTCGACATCAAAGAAACTACAAGAATTTGGCAAACAAAGCTTATTTAATTTGTATAATACCATCTGGAAGATACCACTCGATAAACTGCAGATAAGCAAACAAAGCAAAGAATCCACAGTGCAAGAAAGTGTGGAATTTTACGTAATGGCTATATATCGAAAAGAATTCCTAGAAATATGTCCTTAATAGAATGTTTGCTTTCCTTGGTGTATATAGTACAGTAGATGTTCGTACAGTATATAGTGATCCAAACGCATACTTTATGTTTAGTTGCGCAACGTCGCGAATTCGAGTTCTGCAAGACATCAAAGGGAACACAGATTCTGACTGCATAACGGCGTCTGTTTAAGGTACTGTATAAAGAATAAATATGGCTAGGAAGGGGTTTTACAGACAGCGATCAAGCATGCCGAATCCCTATGCCAAGACATATGCAAAGATGCCAAGGGCGCAAAGGCATTACTTCGAAAACCAATACTGCACAAGCCAACATCAACCGAAAATCTGGCCCGCGGTCACAAGCATCTGAAAGTCTATGTGCTTCTAAAGCCTTTTTAGGATTTGTGAACTGCATTTTATTGTTGATCGACTATGCAGACAGCCGACAAAGGAAGAATAAAATTCAAGCACCTGCATGGATGAATAAGCCCGGTGATATTAAAATGTACAATATCTGTGCTCATCTTGATATAGCATTCTTTCAAAGAGAACATTTTTTTACAGGAAAAAATCATTTGAAAGATGAAGTTTCAAATCTCCTTCGCCCAATATTTATTTATGGAATGGAACTTGTATTAAGTAGAATGAACCCCAGAAACTAAATTTTCAACTTCCTTGACTTTTGTAATTTTTAAAACATTTATCTAACCACCATGATGACTGAAAAATCAAACGTTTTATGCAAAAGTCGATATCATTTTTTTAAGTGGACACACTTATTAAAAATTAACAACTGCTTTGGTCAACGAATTCTGGTACTTTTACCACTTAGGGCTTTTGGCATTTTGGGATTATGGCCAATTGCCCTATGCGTAACTATTCATTTGAATAATCATTAACTACCGTTAATAAGTCGTAGGGGAATCCAATGCATTAGTTAAAGGTAGTACAATTCTGTGGAAGTAGGGTGAACCAGGTGTACCACTTATTATATGAAAGGCCAAGGACATGCCAGTAGATTGCCAATTCCAGGAAATGCCTCCTTTTCAATCTACAAGTATAATAATTCCAAGAATGTCTGGAATTTGAGAATTTCGAGAAACGAGCTCTGTAAAAAGACAATCAAATACATTTCAATGCAGTTACATCTCTTAATTTTGCAGCAAAGCTTTTGATAATCTTATAAATGTTTTTGATGAGTGGAATTGAATTTAAAAAAAAACGTGTTATGTAGTAGAACACTGACTTGTTTCAATTGACGGTGACATCTTATGGAAAACTTGAAAAAGTTATCTGTGGATTTCCAATAATGCTTGCTATAAATTTAACGGAGGTTTAACACAAACGAACAATATAAGAATAAATAGATGGTGGAAAGTCAAAGAAAAGCGTTTCGCACTTGGGGAAATATGAAGTTGGCATTTTGTGGATTATAAATCAGAAATTGACATAAAATCGCGCAAAACAAACAAAAAAAATCCATTTCCGATTAAATCGTATATTATCGAAAATTTATAGCTCAATTACAAGTTCCAAAGAATATATAGTGCGAGTACGGCTCGCAAACAACACGATGGCAATAAAACGGGTTAACTGGGTAAAAAATCAATAAATTCGTCTGACTGCGAATGGGATAAGCCGCCATTTTGGCACAAAAGGCTTCTACGTGTCGAATATGATCTCGCCCATTGGGAATTTCTCCTAATCGATTCTACCTTAAAGCTAACCTGATATCCGTAATGCGTCACATGCTGTAAACATTCAATAAATCAAACGCTTCGGGAATTAGTCCGAAAACTTCATTTTCGGACATTTCGATAGACTGAATATGTCTCGCTCAGGTGAAAACAAAACTACACATAGAATGCATCGTTGCATTTGGAATAGTCAAATAGAACGACGTGCCTTATAGTACTACATGGTAAGTGCTACGTGGATTGCAGCGTCCCCAGAACGACCTAAAAAAGCATACAATCTTGAAAAAAAATATGGCCTCTTGATTAGGGCATACATGCATGGTCTGAAACAGGTTAAAATATAGTTTTATCGAATTGGGATGCTTCTAAAATCTTGTACTTATTAAACAAACTCGTTTTATTATTATGTAAGACCATATTCAAGGCCCATATCCAGGAAGATTTGACATATGAATATGCTCTTCATGCACTAAACCAGAAACGTCAAACTTGGTCCAGCACCATACAAAAAATAAATGTGTATTTTCAAGAACCTACCAAAAAGAACGTATACAGGTATGGAAAAATATGCTATTGTTGTGAACGTTTTTGAAATATTAATTAATACATTTTATTATCTTCATATTTAGTCTTTTACGTACTTAAACTAAAAACGTAATAAATGAAACTACTTAACTTAATTAAAGAGCACTATATGGCAAAAATGCGCAAAAATATGTATGCAATGTTTTACTATCTGGCAAAACAGATGTGCTCTTGCTTCACATTTATCTCCAGCTTCTAATCTATACTCAAGAATTAAATCTTCATGTTTAGTAATTACTTTAGATCAAATATTTCTTTCAGAAATCACGCAACAGAGTTTGTAAATAAGATAAGCAAAATTAGTATTCAAACGACATGTACAAGTTATGAAGACGGTAACGATATGGACGCTTGCAAACAGTCAAGAACACGGATATTGTAATACATAACGCATCAGTACATTTCTGGTTGGCACGATATATGGCTCAACAGTTAATACCGCAATCATCGGGTTTTGGTATTAAAGTGCCAAACCGCAATATCCGGTATAGATTGTTTCCAGAACTAAGGCAGAAGGTGGATTTTAAGAGGCCATATTCATCTATATATAGCAATGCACACCACCGAGTGGCAAGCTGGACATCAAGTGCTCGTAATTGAAACGTTTGACTATCAACATCATCAATAGTGTAAATAGCGAAAATCGCGAAAATCTAGCGTAGAATTAGTCCCAGTAGCATCATGCTTATAGCAGTGCCAACCCTAATGGAAAATCGCATCATTCCCCATTGAGAATTCGGTGCATGCTCTCGTAAATGCGAAAAATTAAACGTGTACAACCCTTATTCGCGCTGCATTTAGCGTCGAAGGATTTGCCATGTACTGTGTATATATATATATATATAGTACCTCAAGCATTTTACCTTGATTTGCAAAAGCGAGAGTATGGGCCTAAAGATGCTGTACGCATCAATGTGCATGCATACTCCATATGTAGGCCAATTCGGTAAGCACGATGATGTCATCAATCCACCGAGAGACGTACGATGACGTCAATCTTTAGCTTGAGCAAAGAAATTACTAGAAAAACAAACCAGGCGTTAACGATTATCATACGGGTCAATAATGTTTAAAGAATAACACGTTTTGCACTGTGAATGTCTGAAGAAGAAGAAAAATGTATGCACTTAAAGTGTTGCAAATGAGACCTTTAACATTTTTAAACCAGGGATTAACAGCTTACCATTTATTTCAATTTATTATTTCACTGGTACTTTAAATTATCTTTCATGGAGATGAGATTCTGGAGTATTATTGAGAACTATACGCAAATCTTCACAAATTTCCATTCAAATTCCTCAGACTAGACCCTATAGTACCTACTCGTACAAAGAGTTGGATTAAAAAAAATATGTGCACACTAATTGTGGATTAGTAATCCCAGCCAGAATTCGGTTAATTTACACCAAAAATCCAACGTTTGAAACCCAACAGAAGCATCCTATTTACAAGACATCCGTTTGGTTTATAATTTCAATGCAGTGCCCATGCCCATTGTAAAGTCGGTTCTAATTTAACCGACTACTTTCTAATTAGCGACTCGAGAACGTTCAACCGACCGTAAGTGCATAACGCAAAACTACTGCATATTAAGCTTACGGTAATTATTAATCCAAAATCCCAATTAGAGGAGATAATTAGGCGAAAAGAATACCGAGACGCATAAAACGATTATTTTAAATCCTCTGCCAAAAATCCGAGACATGGCACAAGCAGTTTACAGGATCATGTGTCCTAAGCCGTTACCTGCGTAGGTGTCTTGGCAACACTGAATGTGCTTCCTCCGTTTGTTCTTTCAAACTGGAAAATGGGTTTATTAAATGATAAAATATATTGAGAATATATAAATATATTAAATGCAAATTCCGTTCCAACACCATGGTGCCGATGTACGTAACAAGCGATTTCATAATTCCATTATATTGTCTAACCCACATAGACTGATGTTACACGTGGAAACAATGCTAAACGAAATGTGCATGAAATTAAACATTACTTTTCCCCCCGAATTTTAAATGATGCTCGACATTTATTCATTTTTTAATATTTTATTAATGAATGCAGAAAAATAATTTCCTTTACAAATATGCATTTTAAATTGGGGAAATGCAAAGGTGCTTTTTGTTGTTTTTGGATTTTTTAACATGACAGCGTCGCACATTAACGCGCGCATTAATCCGCTTATTAAGTTAACGAAGAGCCGTGCAACCGGGCATAACTGCATTAAAAAGTAATTGTTAATTCATCGTAAGTACGCAATCAGTCTCCCAAATGAGCCCTGCATGCAAGGCTAAAATTAGCCCAAAACGAAGAAAAGGCCGTTGGCAGCCATGCGTGGTGGAGAGGCGGTTGCCACGGCAACGGATGCTGTGCAGAATGGGAGCCCATTTGCACGCTGCAGAGGTCGTTTGAGCCTGTTCCTCATTGGTCGAGACCAGGGCCGAGGCCCCGCCCACGCGTCATGCGGCATCCGAAGAAGGATTCCATTGACCTCCTTGGGCTGACCCCAAATCCCGTTTTCCCATCCTGGATCCTACGAGATGGTTGCCGAATGACGTCATCGCATTGGGCATAAGGCACCCCCAAAAGACCCCCCTCATATAACTCAATAGCCCCACGTCTTTGGTATAACAGTTGGTCTCGATCTCGTTTCCAAAAATAAAAAGTATCGTTTGTAAGCCAGAGTGACCTATGGAGCACCTTCAAAAAGTAACGTGTCCATGGACACCGAGACAGAAAATCCAAAGCAACAAAGGGCTCGCGGAGCAGCGTTGAGTCGGTAACGATGTTAAATGAGAAGGGAAAAAAATCGATAACAATGAGCTTAACCTAGTTTTGAATTTGGGCCGAAGTCATTTGACCAATGACCTTTTTTTTTTGTCTCTATGGATGGAAAGAGAAAACATTGTACATACGACCCTGCGTGTTTTCGTGCTGCGCCATCTGCCAGCGGCGGCTTGCATTAGCAACTGCACAACTATTTCAGCATTTAACTACATATTATACATGCACAGTATATGAACACAATCACAAAAATAAAAGTCTGACCTGCAATGGTATAGCATTTCAGCACCCTCTGGTGGTGGGTGAAATTGTAGCATTGAAAATCCTACCATGGAAATGATATGATATATGAAATAATTTCTACACACGTATTCCTTCTATATCACAATTTTTATATAACTGTCTAAACAGACTTACTTAGAAAAAATAGTAATATAATTAAATTCAAACACTATGTGAAAATAATGGGATTCAGAAAGACTAATTTAGTAATTATTTTAAAAACATTCCCAAAAAGTACTTTCTAATATTTAAAAATAAGCTGAATTTCATATATATGCAGCACGTATTCAGCCGTTATGTCTGCCTTAATTATCTGACCGTTGTTAAGTAAGCATCATTCTGACAGCACGCACATGTCAGTGTAACCTCAATAATTGCATCCAGCAAAAATTGATCCGAAAACGCTATAAAAAAAACAACAGGAAACTGAGGGATATGCGGACCTCGCCGACACAAAGGCTTCATTTCGTTTTTGGCCATGACTATAATATTTGGTTTATGATAGAGTTTATGGTGAAATCTGGAAACAACGACGTATACCATCATCATATCATCGTCGTCCTCGCATCTTAAGGCCTATTTGTGGCCAGATTTTTGCATGCTTCAGACGAATTGCCTCGCATCTCGTAAAGGACTACAGCGACAGCTTATTTTTGAATCTCGTCCGTTTTATTAAGATTGAACGCACTTAATTTAATACGTTTGCCAGGTTTAGTTAAGCGCAGCCTAGAGAGAACTAATTTGAAGAGGCATCCTTAGGCAATTAGGCGTCCGTCAAATTCGCCGATTTTAACGACGCTATGACCTAAGCCATTTAGGCGCTGTGAGTGAGTATACCAAACACGCCCTGAACTTGGGATTGCCATAGATAGGTAATTAAATCTTGTCATTTTCACGGATTTTTCAACATCAATAATACCAAAGTTGATGTGATAACCTCTATAGGGGGCGCTCATTCCTCAGGCTTGTACTTTACATTATCTATTATCATCCAGCATCTGCTGTGTTTCCACAAGAAACACGAAACATCACTTTGAAATAGTGCGTGTAGTTAACATTTATGCATAAGCACACGCGTCCACAAAGTTTTGTATATAACATTTTTCATATTTATTTATTATGCGCCCTTATCTTTTTCTCAAACTATTCCATAACACTCAGTGAACGATACATTTTTAAACTCGCTGAGCTGGTTGTTGTTATCCACATTTACCTGGCAGGAATGGAAAATTCTCACCTGGCCAAACAAAATCGTGAAATATATCAAGCTGCTACCAGAATTGCCTCCGAGACAACTCGGAAATAAAACTTAAGACTGATTTACTTGCATAAGGTTTTGTATCATATTTAACCCTAAGAAAGTGCAACCATCCACTTTGAATGATCTTTGAAACTCTTTGGACTTTTTGGAAAATGGAAGAAAATATGACCAGCACTATATGCATACGCATTTCATGTCTTTATAACGAGCAGAGCTTCCAGTAGGCTTATTAGAGGAGAACATTGTCATTCAAGCACTTTAGTCAATTAGCAAATTTCGTGGCTATATGAGCATAATGACATTAAAAACGACCAGAAATGCATACAAAACGCTTGCAGGGACGTTGATAAGCCAGCGCTAAAGCGCTAGATTCCGGAACCACGGTAAATAAAATCCACTTAGTAGCCGGATAAACCACCAAGTGACCTGATGTAAAGACTTAATCTAAACTACAAAAAACCCTTATCATATTACGCATGGAGAGCATGTCAATGGAAAGTCACTCCGTCATCCTATCCAGAATTAAACACGTGGCAGCAGCACAAATAAAACATTTCCCATTATACTTAATTTCTACATTTAACAATAGATGCCTTCAAATAGGTATCTAGCTGTGCAGCCTTTTATAGTTTTATTGCTATACTATATACAGGTATGCTGTCATCTTTTTACAAGTGTTTGTCAATGCAATAGGGTGTCAACAAAATGCGTTCCCAGGCGACAATGAGCCTATAGCCAACCTGCGAAAGCGCGTTTAATGCAGCGTTAAGTGTTTAATCGACTAAAAGGCAAAACTTCCCTGTACTTATTCGATCAAAAATCGCGCATTTAAGAATGCGAAGCAGGGAAAGACATGAAAACGAAAGCCTTATTAATTGCCATTAACAGCTTTCAATGTTTTTCGCTCAAATTCTTCGCACCGTCTCTATAATTAAATCAGTTTTTTAAGGCGTTCATAAACGCGGCTTGCGGGCGATGAAATCGTGAAAATATGCCTCCATTACCGAACACAATCTAATAACAAAAAACCAATAGGAAATCGATCCGTAATTCCAAGCGGCAAAAAGTGGAAAGACCTGGAGAGGCCGGCATTAAGCGCCCCTGGAGACGAGTGACGAAAAAAAATGTGGACCGGGCACTGCATGCAGGCCACTATCCAACCGGATAGAGATGCTGCTGTTGAATTACTATTATTACGCCCTGGGAGCTATCAAAAATCAATCACTTCCCTTGCCTCACTCAAATGGGCCTGTAACAAAGCCAATTATCAAACTGGTCAAAAACGGCTGCTGGACAAGGCTCATAAAAATCTCCTATCTTAACAGCGTGCGTGCAAAAAGACCTCCCACGCAATATACTGAAAATACTGTAGGATAGCTAAAGGAATACTGTAGCAGCAGACTGTCAAAAGCTAAACACATCAGAGAAAATGTCAGCTATCTTCAAACGATTTTGGAAGAACATCATCAGGAGATGCACGTTATGCATCAAAGTCGCCAGTCGCAAATTCTCTGACATTGTATATGCAGGTCCTGCAGTAAGCCATCAACATATACAAACCCATTCCCTCTAACAGAGATGCATTTGTGAACATCAAACTCACATGGGACTAACAAGCCTCTATACTTATACCGCTCATGCACATTCAACACTATACTGATATAAATAAAAAAATCATCACTTTGGACCACTGAACCCATTATCTTCTGTGCACCATAATATCATTTACACCCTGCATATTTCGATGAAGATGTTAACAGAATATGCATTATAGCGAGTTATTAGAAAAGAGAAACTGCAGCAAAGCGAAAACAGAATCGCTAGTCATGCACAGAAGACCTTTAGAGTAATAAAAATGGCCATTACACACGGGCAGCTTTTATCGAGTTTCACATTTTACTCAAAACAATGCAGTGGAGATATGCCGTACTTTAATGTATTATATTTAACAAGCAATTCAGGAATACGATGAATATAAGGCACGCATGTACAAGCAGCACGACCAGATGAGGGTTCATATTTCTTATAGCTTGAATAAAAAGATTCGCCTTCATCGAGAGTGAACTAGGCAAACTTTTTTTTTATAAAAAAGGCAAGTACCTCCCAATGACTAATGTAAAAGTCATGTAGGAATTTTATATGGGCACAATACCACTCCCTTCGAGTAATAGCTTCATCGGTATAGGTGGTGAAAAACAGCTGCTATATAAAATGTAACAGAATAGAATATTGAACTCAACACTCTCCACAGTGGGAAGGATGCTTTGTGCTAATGCAGCCTGGTAGCAAATTGACTATTATGCAAACGATCTGCCATTTTTTATGAATGATAAATGATTCTACGAATGTTCAATACCATATGGCATTGAAATGCAGAACTCGGATCATAAAGAAAATTTATCTGGAAATAGCTCTATATGCAGTGGTTTTCGCTGCGAATCAAAGATCGTGTCTTCATAGCTCCATGAAACGTTATTAACTTGTGGAAAACTCCTTTTTAGAAATCTTTCCAGCAGTAGGTTATTAAGGTTATCAATATGTTTGGTTACTTTCATCCGGAGTACAAATGACAGGATTTCCTGATCAAACAATTTGTCTAGTTGAATTCTGCGAATGTCTAGGCTTATGTCCTTGTCATATTTTATTTTAATTTAACATCTTTTTTTTAACAATGCAACAATGCCCCTGTTACACGCTTAGGTATTGTTAGGAAAGCTACTAATAGACATGGATGGGCTACGAATTCAAAAATCGATCAATAGTTCGCAATTAAATTTCTCATTACAACAGAGAAGCGGGACAAAAGCAAAAGAGTTTTTAATTAACGGAAGTTGAGGACCTCATATTTCACACTGCTTGCAACTTGCCGATTAGAAGTCTGTAATTAATTTTCCAGTCACAACCTGCTCTGCAGTTGAAAATGCCGCAAAACTAGTGAAATTTATATTCTGCGGCGCAACTGATGGAGGATGCCAAAGTCATCTCAAACAGAGGATGGCAAGGATCTATTTGAAAATACGAGCGCATTGGCGTCATCTAGTGCACAACTTACAAAACCGAAATACAGCGTGCAATCATTTAACATACCATGATATATGAGAGTGGATAACGCTGCATCATTAATTACAAAGGAATGCAATTGCATACTGGCATGATAGCACAAGTACAAATTCCTAATCAATAGTATATCAGTATCATTATCTGATATACACTTAGGAAACAAATTGGGCTACTGGACTAACGTATCAGGAGTTTTGTAATCTATACAGCAATTACTCAACTGTGATTATAAACTAACATTTCAAAACAGTTTTCAAAAATAGAAAGTGAGAATCCTATGTTTTCGACTTTAACGAAAATATTAAACAACAACGGAATATTACATCTGCTAACTCTTTAAATGAACTGCTCACTGCATTAGAATTTATGGAAAATTTAAAAGCAGGTGCATTTATACAATTTAAAATATAGACGACAGATCAAACCGTATTTGCCAAGTTAATTGAAATCTCATGCAATGTGAGAAATCTAAGCAAGTTTAGTTGTGTTTTTCAAACAGCATACTGCAAAAGGTCCACAGGTGCGTTGCAATAATTTACAGATGGATTAAAATGCATAACATTTACACATGCACTATTATTTCCATATATTTAGCATATTTGGCATTTGCAGTATACTTTGTTCAATCGCTGAGAGAAAGATTTATCTATTGAAAACAAACTTATGGGGTACAATTGGATTTGAGTACCATCATAGTACATACTGACATGATAATGGTTAGCCCCTTGCTCAGTTTCATTCTCAGGAGGTCACGATAATTTCAAAGTCATTTTATGTGCCTTAAGTTCAGAAAGCTTGGAAAGCCATGGCTAATGTCCACAACATCTAAACCAGATTCCTTTTTCGTGCAATCATTTAACAATGCATTATAAAGGCATTAATTAGTGATAACCGCGAGTAGATTATTCAAGAGCTTGAACTCCACTTGCCTTTGTTCAAAGAATAAAACAAACATCTTAAGGTTAATGAACTACATGTCCACCAAGCATAACATTATTTCTGAGGAAAAAAAAAATCAGAAAATTACAAAATCACAACTACAGCTACACGAATGCTGACCCAAATACTCAGTGAGTGAATTATTTTTGTACTATTGTTCTGAACTGTTACTGTACATGTGCAAGACCTGGTAAACGACGAAGTGACACCCTATAAAGTAGGGTGGGTTTCAAATCGATATTTTTACCCCGGACAAAAAGTGACGTCAGCGCTTCAAACCCACAATGACTCATACCAATCTCAGGTCATTATGCATGACATATGACGTAATTGAAATGAAACCAAAGATTCAGCTGCTTTTGCATTTTGTAAGTTGTACAGAGAGCGTAATTAGGTAATCATGATCGCAATTAAGCAACTTTGCTCAATTTATTCAGCGTCTTTCAAATCAAGTGCAACATGCTGACTAATGGTTTTTCTTTAGTACATACATGTATTTGATCACTTGGTTGGCGAGTGTTAAAAATAAGTATTTAATATCCATAACCACGAATGGAATAAGATATCAGAAAAAAAAGTTAGCCCATAAAAACCAAGGTTGACGTGCCGATTTTGGCCTGCTTACGTCAACGATACCAATCGGACTCGAAGAATGAATGAAACTAGGGAAAATGCCACTAATAAATCTCAATTGTGTGTAACGAAATTTATGAATTCCACGAGGCCGTATGCAATATTTGAATAACGATAAGTGGAGCTCTTACCGTAATACCCGGTGTCAACAATATCATCTGATTGAAATCCGCTGTTGATGGCCTGGTTGACTGAAGTAGAGCCATATCGTCGAGCGGTGCCGTCCGTCAAAGTTACCTGAAAACGATTCATTTCTGGATGAATTCATACAGGTAGAAGACGTGCGAAAACCGATCCCGTTGCGAATCAGTCGGCAACAGGTAGACTGTTGTGAAAGAAGTATGGCCACAAAAGATATCTCGAAATAGGCTTAATCAGCGGCTGGAAACAAACTTCGGTCACACCCTCGGTCGCAGAAGACTATTTCGAATTGTATCCGAGTCAAGCACACGGAACGTCAAACAGAAACGACAAAGATAATTCCACCTTTACCTTTAAAAAAATAATATGGAATCTGTGATAAGAGTATTATATCAGCGTTATAAAGCTTGATAAATAATAAACTAAATTTTTTGTCAGTTTTGGAGGCTCTTTAATCGCGTTTGAGCGACTTTAAACCTGACCACGTATAGGCCGATGAGGTCTAGGCTAACGTAGTTTCCGAGTTAAAAATGGCGTCTGCTACCGGCTCGTGCAGTAGCGCCCTCTAGCATTCCACCATTTGGCATTCGAATTTTAAAAAAGATGGCGGGATTGTATCAAAAACTTCAACTTTGAGATTGCACTTGTTAAAAATTGAATGAAAACGTGTTGAACTTCCATATTATACGTTAATAACCGTGAGTTATTTCAATCTAGATTTAAGATGATTTTCATACAGAAAATGGAGAACATATGCCTCCTATTCGGAGTGTTCAATTGTGGTGATTTCTTCCATGTGTAATTTGTGACTTGTTTGGTGATCTCTTCTCCATGGAAGTTGACCGGGAAGTAATCGTTGTCTTTCTGGTGGTGTAGATGGTATTTTACTCATTGAGTGCTGTATTTCGGTTTTGTTGTGGCAGGATTTTTTTTCCCTATCTGTTGTTACATCAAATTATGGAATAAATAAATAAATAAATTTAAAAAAATACTACTCGCATGAGAGAAACCAGATCATGATAGCAGTTTCTCATTTACAAATGCAAAAGTTCAATAAAATACATGCTTGACAATTTTTATAGTGATCGTAAATCCGTGGATTCTTAAAAATCATGGAATGGGTGCATTGCAACTGCTGCAACAGACAGCCTTCAGAAAATAAGAAGTTTTGTCTGACGAATTGCGGTCATATATTTTGTGAAGAATGTGTTGTCCAAGGTAGTATGTTTTGTGTTTTTCTGTAGTACATTTTCTGTATATGGTGTACAACGTGTGGCTTAAATCTATACAACAATTCAAATTTAGACAAAGAACCTTGTAAAGTCTGTGACCAAATATGTATGGTGTTGCCTCTAATTGCTCCGGTAAACTTCTTTTTATGCAATAATGGAAATTATGTAAAATACGTCACAGCTCCCAAGTGTTTTGGTCCCTTGCCTTCCGTTTGCCTTACAATGGAAGGTACGAGTACAAAGCTACCTAACTTCCCATCGCTAATAAAGCATGCATTTGATGAGCTGCATTTATAAATTGGTTCAGTACAAATGGGCTGAACATTTATTTTTAATTCATTCATAATTCGTTTATCAAAGAATTAAAATGATCACATGACCGAGGCACTCAATTCCTGCTTGACGTAACTATACATAACGTCCATAATGTTCTTATCTATTTGAGCCCATTAATTACTGAGCAGTACTTAAGCGACTATTTAATTATTAATTCCAGCTGAAGCCAGAAGTTGCAATCTATTTTTCAGAGCCATATGAAATGCTGCAAAATTATTTCAAGGAGTTTACTAAAGTATGTAATGGATAAGATAGACGTTGTGACTAACATTTGTCATATATGCATGACTACCGATGGCGCTGATGCCTATCATTGCACATTTTGTTCCCAACATGCACGTATACTTATAGATGGTGCTAAACAGTGGCACCAGCTATTGCCTTAAGACTAAGGGGTTGATCCTATATACAGGAATATTATAAAAAAAATCCTCCTTAAAAATATATACTGTATATTATAATAGATAATGGAATTCCAAAAAGGTCACGGAAAGAAGCTGATAGCAGGTTTTAAAGGCAGGGTTAGTATACGAGGAAATAATAGTAATACTAAGTTTTAGCTACATGACGAAAAAATAAATAATTTCTCACAGATTTGCAGTTTGAATGACAAACTTCAGGATGCTTTAAAAAAAATCGGAGTGTTGGAAAAGTGAGTACAATTAATAAAATTTTAAGAACTCCTTTAGAAATATATTAAAAATTACAAAACAGTAACAAATCCTTATTAGCTGGAGCCAGCTGGTTTTAGTAAAAAGTAAAATATTTGTAATGAATTAAAAGCGTATTAGAAAAGCAATTTTAATATTGGTTTAATGATGTGTTCCGATTTTTCTTATTTACCATTTATACCGTAGAAAACTACTTCTTGTATAAGCTAACACTATCTCCTAATTACAATAGTATGCACAAATCAAGGTAATGCATAGCTGTACTTAAAGTAGGAGTTATGCCCGATTCCCACTTGACCGAAACCGAACGAAACCGAGCAGCTAACCGAAAAGTTAGGGACTGAGCATGCGCA
>JAQGAE010003205.1:0-15349 GCA_034696685.1 Julus scandinavius | reverse complement strand
GGCCCCCCCCCCCCCCCCCCTTCTCCGTTAAGGTTGCTGGTGTTGTTGGTAGAGCTGACATGCTCTGCGCTTTATTCTTTTTTACTGCATTCATCATATATACAAAATGGAAAAAAGCAAGCGAGGGTAAGTTTTTATGTTCAATTTCTTTTATTTTTATAACATGAACTTGAACTCCCTTTAAAAAGTATCTTAAAAAAAACCCAGGGTATTAGCAGCGAAAACGTTGCTTCACTGTAGGTTGGATTGAAAGGAGCAATTAATTGAAATGTTTAATTTCACTTTGATTAATTTGATCTTTCATCACAGGATTTGAATGATCCTTACTGTAAATCAAGTGTTTTCTTCTCAACTAGTCATTCATAAATTATAATTTGTTTGTTTTCATCTGCAGAATCAGAAAGTAATTACATCGTTAGAGCATTACTGCTTACATCTTTCGTTATAACAACTGTTTGCAGTATGCTTTGCAAGGAGCAGGGAATTACTATATTGGTAATTTAGGGCATATGTTATTGCTTATTGGTTTATTAAGGATTGGGTTTAAGCTTATGTGTGGTGTTTATGAATTACAGGGAGTTTCATTTGTGTATGAAATTCTGAGTCTCACTAAAGATAATGCCAAACATTCTATTCAAAGAAAGGTAAGACAGTTTTTAATTAATAAACGGGCTGTTCCTATGTTTACATAAATAAACATACTTTATTCTGGCTGTGCCTCTGTGAAGTAACTTAATGGAATTTAAAGCATTCTCATTAAAAACTGTTTGCAATTATTGGTTTCCAATAAGTGTCCGTCTGTTGCCAACACTGCCTTCGACAAATTGAACGCCACAGTTGTTTTCTAGACTGTTTAGAAGATAGCACATTTTTAACTGGTGCCAAAATGTGGCATTCCCAGTTTTTTTTGCTGATTTAATTATGCTTACTCATGTTTTATCATTCTGTCAATTTCAAGAAGCTACCTCAAGTTAGAAGTGGCCGGGTTAAGATGTTCCTTCTCTCTTCCTCTCTGCTATCTCTACTTGGAATAGCCATGTTACTCGGTCGATTTTGGATCATGGGTGGCAGTTTTCCAATTTTCCAAGAAGTCGACAATCCGTCATCATTTGCTTCGACCTGGATTCAAAGGGTGTGTGCCCTGCTCTTCTAAAAAGGCAGTTAATGTTAAAATACATCGATTCGCATTGTAAAGGGAAAAAAAGTTGTTTGCTTCATTGGGACATGAAAGCTTTGAATTTACATTTTTGTTTTTGTTTCCCTTATAATAGGTGATAAATTACAATTACATTTACTGCATTAATGTATGGCTGTTAGTGTATCCACACTGGCTATGCTTTGATTGGTCGATGGGTTGCATTCCTCTAATTGAAAGCATAACAGATCCTAGGCTATTAGCTGTATTTGTGTTTTGGGGCTTCACTGCAGCCCTACTGTACGAGTGTTCATTCGAATGGAGGGAAATGCGCTCACAGTAATACATTTTCCAATTCCTCTATAGTTTTGACGTGATCAATATACTTTTGTTAATTTAGGAATTGTTTTGTGTTATTCTAGATCCCTCGTATTAGCAATAACCTTCATTATCATGCCTTTTCTACCAGCATCAAATATGTTTGTCAGGGTTGGCTTCGTTTTGGCTGAAAGGGTTCTCTACATAAGCAGTGCTGGATTCTGTTTGCTGATCTCATTGGGATGTCAGCGGATATATTCAACTTTACGCATGTTTAATGTGAGCATATATATACACCTTCATCATAAGTTGTGAAGTTGATTCTGTGAATCCTGATGCTAAGTTTCTGCAAATATATCCAGGAGTGGATGGATTACTTTAATCTACCATGACGTTTTACAATGATAGATTTCTGTTAAATGCAAACTCATATCGTTTTTTATTGTTAGATAATTCCTTTTTTCTATGGACTATGTTTACTTGCGTTTTTCTTAAGATGTTCACAGGCGAGTAAAATATATATTTTTTTTTATTAAGAAAAATCGGATACAATTAATTGATAATACTTGATTTTTTTTCTCAAACGTTTTCTCTTTAGCGGAGTAGGGATTGGCTTACGGAAAAATCTTTGTTTTCATCAGGTTTGACCGTATGTCCTTTAAATGCCAAAGTGCATTACAATATTGCAAAAAATGTAGGAGATGCTGGCGATACAACACTGGCTCTGGAAAAGTACAAAGAAGCCCTTAGGTATGGATATTACGTGGGTATTAGAAGAAAACATAGTCGTTATAAAGTCTGCTAAAACTTTTTTTTATTTGGTATAAAAAACGTAATAGCTCCAGTTATTTTTATATTCCTAATTAGGCTACATCCCGAATACGATCAAGCTATGAACAATATGGCAAACATTTTAAAAGATATTGGTCGGCTGGAAGAAGCGGAGGTTTTACTGGAGAAAGCTGTACAAATTAGGTGTGTCTCATTTTATAATTTTATGAATTTGTGCTGCTATAGAATTTTAGTATATACAACTTTCGTTTTGCATAATAGGCCGGCGTTTGCCGCAGCTTGGATGAACTTGGGCATTGTCCAGGCTAGTTTAAATAAACATCATCTTGCAGAACATAGCTACTTTACTGCATTGTCCCATCGTGCTCACTATCCTGATTGCTACTACAACTTAGGGAATCTGGTAACAAACATGTTTAAAATAATACGTTTGAAGCTATTTGTGCCAACAATCACTGTTTGGGTTAAGATTTGGGCTTTCCGAAGACCAGAGTAAACAAGTTAACTTTAAAATATCTTATTTTAGTATCTGGCAGTTAAAAAGTACACTGAAGCTCACGAAGCATGGCTCAAGGCAATTCAGCAGAAGCCTTCGCATGCTGTTTCCTGGAATAACATGATTATCATGTTCGACAACACTGGTGAGTGGTTTCAAAAATGCATGATATTTATGTAATAACTACAATTTAGAGAATGTCTTTGGATATGATGCTGATGTTCAATATTTTCAATATTTGTTTATAATTATTTTGTCCAAAATTGTCTGCAGAAAGTATTGTAAAAAGATAAAGACATTTACTTTTTATCGGAGTTTTTTTCTACGGCAGATTTTGAATGATAATTGATATGATTTTTCCCAAACCACAAAACAATAATGCTATTTTTACAGGTGATTTAAATAAAGCAAAGGCCTTAGGGAAGGAGGCACTGGAGATTCTGCCAAACGATGCTTCCATTCATTTTAACTTGGCTAATATCCTCGGGAAATTGGGCGAATTTGAAGAATCCGAAAAACACTTTCTGGAAGCCATACACAGAAATGATCAGAATCCAACTTATTTTTCTAATTTAGGTTTGATATTTATACTTATTTATGTTTTGAGAGTCCTTGATATAACGACTTGAATAATGACTTAATTTGATGTTTCTGTAGGTGTCCTGTACCATCGCTGGAAAAAGTACCCAGAAGCGCAGAAAGCCTACAGGAAAGCACTGTTGTTGAACCCAACGACCCAAAGTGCAAAAGATAATTTGGACTTGCTGATGCAAAGTTGGCACAGAGAAAAGGTTGTTATAACAAAAAATGCTGAAATGTAACGTACTATAGAAATAGACATTTTCATCGTTAAAAAAAAAACTTGCATTGATATTTCAAAAATCTTTATAACGAATTTTATCTCCTATAACTGGTAAGTGCATGCAAGTAATTGATCGTGTAATTAAACAAATCTCCACATTCTTTATATTTTCTTGTTATTTTTGTTTTCCTTGTTCAACCTAACCTAAGGGGCCATTCGAAAAAGACCTCCTAAAGAGGGGGGTGGGTCTGCTGGCATGTGGACGGGGAAGGCCATTATGGACTTGCGCCAATGATGGTAATTTGCCGTTTTTGGATTTTGTGTTTCATTAAGTTTTAAAGTTGAGTGAAAAGGTATAAATGGACACACACCAGAAGAAATGTGCCCCCACTCCCAAATGTACTCGAACGACAAGCGAATGACCTTGTGGGTTTATCAAGCTATTTTAAACAATTTTTATTTGTATTTAATCTCTTTTTGTTTGGCTGTGAGTGTCGTTGCAAATTTACCCATTGAAAAGGATATGGTTTCAAACCCCGTTAAATTAAATTTGCATAGGATATGGGCCGATCGTCTGGACAAAAGTGGACACCATGTGGACGAGGAGCGGGGTTTGAGGAAATACATTTTTGAAGGAATTTCGGGGACATTTTTTAATGGCCCTTAACCATATACTATAATTCCCTAAACATCAGTATATCCTCAAGACTCCGATGCTATGTGTGAATGGGTGATTTTTAAAAAAAGTGCTTTTTAAGAATTTGTGCAATATGTTAATATCGTAATAATATAAAACCCAAACGAATATGTGATTATAAGGCCAAGTTTTTTTTTTTTTTAAATGTTTGCGATGAAAAATTCGGTATCAAACACGATTAATTTAACAAACTTTATCAAGCAGACGAATTGCAGAAATTCTCCCACCATTTCAACTAAGCTGGTTCTTGTGTATGCTCGTACATTCTGACTTGCGAACAACGTAGAAAAGGAAAGATTTTGAGAAAACTGAAATTCCGAACAGGACTGAGGTGACCAAAAATAGCTGCAAGGCTATAAACGTCACATTTGACGTCATTCATTCAGTCTGATGATTCTTTAATTTCTTGTTTGTAGGTCTTTGGTGGTTGAGTGCATGCATAGGTTACGATTTTTTTACATATATAACTTGTTACAGAAATGCCAGTCCTGAATGACATTTTGGCTGTCGTAAACGAATTTCTGGCCAATCCTGGAGCGTACAAGCCTGCTTTGGCTGCAGTTAAGGGCGTCAGGAATGGTGTTGTGTAAGTATATATAGCCTTTAATTGGCACAGATCGAGGAACTCTTGAAAGATCTAACACTTCCTCGCTGCATTTTTTTGTTTAACAACGCCACTATCTTGCAAGAGCACATAATAAAATGGCATGACAACACATTGTTTTAGTTGATCCACACGAATTCTATGCAGGGACGTCATGGCAATTAAAGGGCTGCGGATGCATGCAAAAAAAGATTTGTAAATTCAGTTCATACATATAACGAAACCCAAGGCTTTACTTGTATACAAAACAAGGTGTTAATATAAGGCGGTTGTATCACAGAATCCGTATGAAAAGGGATCGCCCTATAATGAACTTTTTGTGATATGGAGTTAAAACCACACCAACCAACGAAAATGAACATTTTAATTATGAAAAATGTGATTGCTGGAAGCCACAACTTAAATGTGGGTTCCTTTTATTTTGAATTAGTTACCCATTTGATTTTCTGTCCCTTCTTCACAGGTAATTGTAACATTTAGGGTCCTGAGGTCTTCTGTCATGGACTCGTGCAGCGAAATGAACCGCACTAAAATGATTTTAAATTATTTCACCCAGAAAAATTAAATTAGGTACTTTCCGGTTATCTCGACCTCATGACCTAACCTAACTTAACTTTCTTACGTTTGGTTAGGTTAAAATGAATTTTATGAGGTCCACATAACCGAAAAGTGAGGCCGAGATAACCGGAAACCAAACGTAAGAAAGTTAGGTTAGGTCATGAGCTCGAGGTAACTGGAAAGTACCTTAAATTAAAATATTCATTTGTTATGAGGGCACTGGAATCCATTTGATAGGGCCCATGCGGCACTTGTCTATTTACCGCCTTGTTAAATCTGCCACTGCTAATTGAACGTGTCCCTTTTAAGATGCAGCAAGCTCTCCAGCAGCCTGTTGCGCTGTACGTCATCCACCTGTTGTTAACGCTTAAAAAACTGCTCTCTGGCATAGTTGTGAACTTTATTAGATTTTTTGGTTCTTGTTTGTTAATTCCCCGCCACCCAAAGTATGGCATGTCAAAAAGCAACATAATCGGTTAGGTTAGGTTAGGCTAGTCTAGGTTAGGGTAGTCTACTCTAGTCTAGTCTAGTCTAGGCTAGGTCAGGTTAGGTGTGGTGTGGTGTGGTGTGTGATTATGTTGCTTTTTAACATGCCATACTTTCGGTGGCGGGGAATTAACAAACAAGTACCGATTTTTCAATAAATCATGTGAATTGGTTGGAGGTTTATTGGAATTCAGTATATTTTCTTATGGGCTGGTTTTTGTGTGTATACTCTCCTGTTTATAATGTACATACAAGCATTGCATGATTTTTTGTGAAATTTGTCCTTGGTGTATCCTTCCAAACGTGTGCCATTTGAGTTGCAGCAGTTAATGCGAGTCAGAAAACACACATGCAAATGCAGTGCATATTTCTTAAAAAAATTTTTAAACAGATTTGAACTGAAAGTCAAGTTTAAATGAATAGCCTTTTTCGAATTTGTTGCTGCTATGAAACCACGCACGATGTTTTATTCGGTATACTCGTGAATCTGTAGCTATAGGCAAGCAGATACATCATTTGTGTAATTTCGTATTTCTAGTTATGGAGCCAAAATCCGTGCGCCTCATGCCTTGGTGATGACATTTCTCTTTCGAGAGGGCAGGTAAGACATTTTACAATTTATTTTAATTCAAAACTAAAAGAAAGGAAATTTTCATTACATTCTCTAAATGTTGCCTTGTTGACAAGATGTTCAGTTTTAAACTAATGCTGAATGTGTATAGGGGCTAACCTTACAGTACTTAAATGTCAATTGGAATGAGGAGTGTTTTGCAAATCTTAATTATTGAAATTCCTAGTAATGTCCTAATTATGAGAATTGATCGTGGTATCAGCGATCATGGTCTACTTCTTTCAAATGCATCATGGTTTTCAAAGTAAACCATCTTCAAACCTTCATCATGGCCATTATAAATCTGTTCCCAGATCATTTATTTGCACAGTCTGCAAATAAATACCATACAATGCTACTACATCAGTAGCGACTTGGATATCACTGTTAGATTGAATTTTTTACTAAATCGGGAGAATCGCCAGGTAGGCTATTCCATCGTACTCTAATCGCATGCAAAAAAAAGGACCGATAGTAAGCATCCGTCAAAGGATTTGAGTGATTATGTCTACTCCTAGAGTGGTGGTTAGGCGTTAATTTATGAGAATCATTTGAATAGCCCCATAGATAACTTTTTTTGAGAGTGGCGCATTTCTGTTACACTCGCGGAATGTTGATAACTGCCCTTAGCAAATCTTTCTGCTGGACTATCTCTATATCCTGAATGTGAACCATCCATTCACGGTTCATCGGTCCTGATTTAACTGTTTTTCAGTTTTCGACAATTACTTTATTTTTTGCATACTTAAATAAAAAATAGAAGAATTCATCTGTTTCATCGAGATAACACAATGTATTCCGTTCGAGTAAAAGTGAATTTAGTAGAATTGCGGTAGCCTTCAAAGCCGTTGTCACTTGTATTTAGGTGGCCAGGCGATGGACATCTGCAGCAACTGAACTAAATAATGTCCTGTTACCATACCAATAATTGCAAGCAATAAATAACAAAGTACATTAAGTTTGTCTTAATGGTGCATTTTGTTTCATTTTAGTCTCAAAGAGAAGTTTACATACATCATTAGAGCAACAATTACTCATGCTAGAAATTTGGCCTACTTTTCCTTTCTTTACAAAGTTTTAAAAACTATTGTGACGTTAAACGGCCAGAAGAAGAAACCTCTGCAAGTTTTTATATCAGGATTTCTCACTGGCTTCATTGTATTTAACAAGAAATCACCAGTTAGCAATCAGGTAACAATTAGTAAAAAAAAGCAGAATTAGCTTTTATTGAGTCATTTTTTAGAAAAATGGGGAGCTCGGACACCCTTTACAAGTAACAATGTTTATACATTTTTCTATTATCTAGATAATTCTGTACCTACTTTCCCGCATAATAGTTGGAACGGTAAACTTGGCTGTAAAAAAAGGGGCTGTAGCGGTGCCCAAAGGTGTGGAAGCATTTCCATGGTTTGCAGCTACTGTTTGGGGAATTACCATGGTCTTGTTTGAATTCCAAGGAGATACGCTGCAAGATTCTCTACGAGCATCACTGACTTATTTACACGAAGATATTAATACATGGCATTCCCTTAAGGACTTTTTATGGCATAACAAATAAAAACTTCCGTTTTCATATGTATTTAAGCGATGTAAATAATTTGTTTGGGAATTGAAATAAATTAACCTCCTGGATTAAAACAGCGTTAATCAAAGTTTAACTTTACATTACCATGGCAGTATTACCAGCTGAACGATTATAATCATGAAAGAAGCAAATAAATTCAATTATATTTATACATGTACAATGTATGTTATTATTAGGTTTATTTGACATGTTATCAATAGGCATTAATCCTAAATTACATGGCTGGAAGATATTATACCTAGTACCATCAGACCACAATTTACAACATCTTTGTCTGCATGAACACAATATATAGGCCTTGAGGAAGTTCTCAAGGTTATCACTCGACTAGCCGAGTATTTATTTCATCTCCAATGTCAGCCATATGTTCACTCTCATGAATTGGTGCGCCTATCTGAATTAGCCACGCTAGCACATTATTTACTTAATCCACATGAAGGGGTTCTACGCTGGATGTGACACCATCATGTGTCAGGGAGAGGGATTTTATGTAACCTTGCTACCATATAATTTTATTAATCACTATCTTCAAAAATGTTGTTCGCAACCTTTGCCCTCATGGCCAGCATATTTTGGATGCATTTACTCTGAGGTGAACTTTGTGTCTTAATCCACACCTGGCAATGACTTGTTTTTTTTTACAGTTGCCTAACTGTACGCTCATCACTGAATTCTTATAATTCCTATTTACATAAATACCAGACTTGAGTAAAGAATTTTAATTCATTTTTGCAACCATACAAATAAATTGAGCGCCTTAATGGTATTTCACCACAACTATACTTGATTGGTTGGTTGGTCATCTGCCGTCACATTCCAATAAATTTACTTATTGGTGCTACGTAGTTGAGCATTTTTTGGTCGTGGGAACGTATCAATTTCTTTTGCAGTCTTAAAACGTTTTACTGTTGAGAACAACTGGTAAAGTTTGTTGGCTATTTGAATAAAATTTTTTTAGAATTTTAAAGGGGCGGAACCATTGACAGGTACAGTACCCACAATTATGTTTATTCCATATATTTAGTTTGGATGCAAGTTGTAATAGCGAACTAAATGAGTATTTCTTTGTTGGTGTTATTGATAAAAGTGAGAATAACATGTTATTCTGTTGTCTATATCTTTACCACTTATGATTTAGTACAATGAATGGCTATCAGCTTTGATAAAGTATCTTTAGTGATCTCCAATCATCCCTTACCAACAGTTTAAACCTGCAAGTGAATCAAGAAGGCCACACCTTTTTTAGTTGAATTTGAAGGTTTTTGTTAATAGGACTATGATGGCATTCAGTTATTGTTTCATATTGCAGAATTAAACTGTATACACGCTCTGTGGGCTCATCTAAAATTCAATTAACAAGCAAAAATCGATACTACTATATGTAATCAACTATCATTATAAATTAGATTTGTTAATCTATATCCCATGATTACAATGGAAAGGAGTGAATCTCCAGTAATTATACAAACCCACACTTTCCCCTCAATTGCACCATGTTTCGACTAAGCATAGTTTTCACCAGATGCTACATGTTTATCAGGAAAATGTAGAAATGTTGATGTTTTGTAGTATCAAAGACTTAATTAAATGGGCTTTTGTACACATGGCAGCTGAGCTTTAAAGAAATATGCTTATATTTAGGGTGTAATTGTGTTGGTTAGGTTAGGTTTGGGCATTTAATGTGAAATGAAAGGTTTTAAAATAGAAAATAAAATAATATAATGTGGACTGAAATGTCTCTAAAAGATGTTTATGGACAGATGGGTACATTGACATTTGAAAAATCAGTGAAGGAAATTTTAAAGAGAATGGAGTTTTTGTGGTTGAAGTAAGGACGACTTTTAAGTAAATAAGAACATTTTCATGTGTGTTTGGGAGGAAAGGGGGGGAATTATTTATTTTTTTTTTTAAAAAAAGTTTAAATTTTATCTTGGATACATTCACCATCTGTGAAAAGTGTCATTGTGAAAGCAAATATCACGAATCTCACATTATATAAATGAATAAAAATAACCCTCATGCCATCACGTTGTTTGTATATGGGCCAAAATTCTGCACTCATTGTCTATTTGTGATCAACTTTGTGATTTTTTAAATTTTGGTAATGTTGTACTTGTTATATAACGCGTGGCATCATTGCAAACCTCAGCCACCTGTTAAAGAGAAATAGGGATTTGAATCTCTTGATATAATACACCCATACCTCGCTTTACGGCCTAAATACGTTCCGGAAAAGTTGGCTGTATAAAGCGAAAAGCCGTATACGAATCAATTCTTTCTGCAGTGTACCTGATGTTCATTTTTTCCCCTTTTTAAACTAAGTGAAATCCATAACTTGTTTTATTGTTAGTCAAATCCGGCCTTGTTTGTGCAAATTGTGGTAATTTATCACATTTTTTGGCCACTTTCTTTATTGACAGAATTTGTTTAGCTGTTATAGCGAAACATTGGGGGCTGTAAATCGAAAAGCCGTATTAAGAGCGAGGTATAGGTGTATATGCATTGTTTAGTCTTATCATTACAATATTGGCGTCATGTGTTGCTCTTGGATGTTGTTTTATAATTGCTATGAAACGCTTTCTAACCACGTACACGGAAGAACAGGGAGACCTTTGGGAAAGAAAATGAAGTTAATTTATTTGTGTTTTTTGAACAGTTAATTACATATTATAATTATTATTGCTAATAGAACGTGCTTTCATTATAGCAGTTTGCAATGACAGTGCATTAATTGATGACGACGTGGTGTTTGAAAATGCTCTTTTAAACTTAAAAAATGAAATTACTGGCGCTTAATTAAGTTGAAAGGTTGTTACCAAGTGTGATAAAAATCTATTTTATTGTATACTGCAATCTTTTAATCAGCTCTATTGTTAAAAGCAGTAAGTTTACTCATTTGAGGTGCCTTTGTAATCGACCTTGTTTATTTTGAGACATTTATCATCTTGAAAACGTGATAAAAATTAATAATCTGTGTTATCAGGCAGGCGATTAAATGTTGAAACCCTATAAAAGCAATGCGTTTTAACTAAGACTTTTAATTCCAATTAAACTCATCACATAAAGGTAAATATGTAGTAAGAGTTGACTCATGATGTTGAAAGTGTTCATTTTAGCACATGAGCCAATTAACTTGTATTCATTTTAAGAATTGCCAGAAGTGTTGGTTTTATTTCAGTGATTTAATGTGTATTGAGTTTATTTACTCTCATGCTGACTTAATATTTCAGTCCCTAACGAAACTAAATCCCTTTGATTTAATTCAAGTAATGCGCATTAAGTAATTTATCTTCAATCATGTGCTGATGGAAATGGGGAATATTGTTTTGTTTTTTTTGCAGGAATTTTTTCAAAAATGAACATGCTGTTTGCTGTAGTTGTAGCAGCATTTTTGTGTGCCGTTTCAGGAGCACCACACATCAGTGTCACAAATTCATGTGGCTATGATGTTTGGGTGGCTCAGTTAGCTAATGGTGGATCCAGTGTGTTGGCTGGAGAAGGTGTGGACTCCTCAGGACGTCTAGGATCTGGTCAGACAGCTACTTACACCATTCCAGACCCAGGATGGGGCGGTCGATTCTGGCCAAAAACCGGATGCGCTGCTGATGGAACCAACTGCGAAGCTGGAAGCTCTAGTGATGGATGTCCTTCTGATGGTTGTGAGCCTCCGGCTGACACCAAGGTAGAATTCTACTATTACCCACTCAGCGACACCACTGACACGCCATATTACGACATTAGCTTGGTCGATGGCTACTCCATACCCATCAGAATCACCCCAGACCAAAGCGGTGGAAATTGTGTCCAAACCGTTTGCGGAGTTTCCTTGGACGCCTGCCCTCAAAATGAAATCGATGGTCTTGGAGATCTCAGGGTATTCAAGAATGGAAAAGTTGTCATGTGTCTGTCACCATGTAAGAAGTGGAACTACCCTGCTCCATACGGAATGGGTCAACCTGAAAATGTAGATCCTGGTCTCCACATGTGCTGTCCAACTCCACCCGTCAGCTCGGATGAATGCAGAGCTGGTGAAGTGACCAAGACCAACTACGTTGCACTTATCCACAGCGATTGCCCATCTGCTTACAGTTATGCTTATGACGATGTAAATGGACTTCATGCTTGCCCAGCTGGTACCAACTTTGCTGTCACCTTCTGCCCATAAATGCGGAAAATGTAACACATTGTTGAAATAAATGTTTGAGTTATTCAAATCAAATCATGTAATTTTAGAAAGATTAAATGGATAGTTTGATTCCTCGAATAAGTTTATCTTCGGCATATCAATTTTAAACATGATATAAACCAAGTATCTATAAAAAGAGACTAATTAGCAGTATACCGAGTATATGGTGTGGTGCTGTGAACAGGGGTGTGTCCCGTTTTTAAAATGAAATGTAAAACATTATGAAAGTTATGTTGCAGCAGGTATCGTTTATGTGACGTTAATTTAAAAAAAATGTTAATTAATCTGAAAAATACACCAACTCTATCAGCTTCACTATATAAAAAAATGCTTTATTTATTTTCAAAGTGTAAATAGAGGTTGCATTGGATTGGCGATGTGTGCATAACATTATGTGTAATTTTGTTAAAATGAATTTGGCGAGATTCGGCCTATAGAGTGCATCTTTGTGCCAGCTGATGCAGATGATGAATACCTGAAGATGTGAAATATATTTCAGCATATGTATGAAATTGGGTGTGTGGTTTAGATGCGGTTACAATGGAGTGGGATTCATAATGTATATAGTAAAAAGAAAATGACTATGGCATTTATCAAACAAAGGTTGCCAATAAAGTTTTCATCCACTGGACAAAACCAAGTTTCCTACATAGCTGTTTTGTGTTGTCAGCTGCTCTTTTGAAACATGTTGACACCCGAGGTACCAAGTATGCTACCGTGACACCTCTCTTCGACATGTTTTTTAATTGCGGAGCACGTTGTAAATAGCCTTCATATGTCTATTTATTTAAAATTATTTAAGCGGAGCCACTGCACAAACGGGAAGATGCGAAAGGGCAGTTGATCAACGTGCACTCGGTAAATGTTTTTTTTTGATTTTCACTCCTTACGTAAATGTCTAGTTTCTTCATCATCGGCGTTGATTTCACCGTAGCCTAGAGGATGGCGAATCACGATTTCCGCATCCTTCCGTACCACCTAATTCTCGTTAGAATTGCAACTAAAAATGCAAAGCAGTTCGGTGGTGTTGTAGTTTTTTCGTTTTTTCCCCCCCCAAAATTTGTAATGCGCACCGACCTTTTATAGCGTGGCCTAAGCATTTTCAGATGCGTATTTTTATGCGTTTCCTTTTAAATTGTCATGGATTTCGATCAAAATAATGAAACTACAAATGCTGTATTTTTTTTTTTATTTATTAAAAAAATACGGAAGTTTGATCATGTAGTAACTACAAAAATAATGTATTTTTATACGTTAAGGAGGTTACAAAATTTCCCCATAAGAACACATGTACATTACAATTCTAATCTATTTCTATGTTGTCTTTGTTACCGTAAAATACGCCCTATAAACGTAACATTGTAGTGGTTACACTTTATTTAACTCGTTTTAGAGCTACAAAAGATTAAATTTGGTTGCACAAACTGACGCAAAATTAAGTCAAATTTTACAAAAAAAAAAGAACACACCAGATTGATTAATTGTGTTTAATTCAGCACGTCAATTAAAGTTAACCGTAATTACAGCAGCTTACATGAAAACATCCATAGGGTTATGCTGGGACTTGTCCTACACAACAAGACAAAATGAAGCGGCTGATCCCATTTGGAGCGGAGTAGCCGCCTGCAGTGTAGAGTCAGCCTTAGGAGAGACGATTCATTCAATATGGTAGCAGTTATCGGTATATATATTATAGACACGAACATTTCCATCCTTGTGTCAAGACTGGTGCTTTCAAGCGTTGTACTGAAATGGATTGCGACTTGCCTATATATATACACCGTATGGAATTTATTTGTTGAATTGAATTGGAATTTGGCATGTCTAAGTTGCGCAAACCCGCCAATAAATTTGCATAAAATGTGTGACTTTGACATGTTTCAGTTGCGCATACCGAACTATAAATTTGCATAAAATGTGCATTCTTTAAACAAGTGCCTTGATCAATTTGACATGTTTCAGTTGCGCATACCGAACAATAAATTTGCATAAAACATTATGTTGATGGAAAAGGAGGAATTGATTTTTATTAAAAATAAAAGGTAAGTATATATACTATAATACTAGGAAACTTTGGGTTTATTTCTCAACTGTGGCACAAAACATGATTTTACAAGCAAAAATCCGCGGAATGCTGGTCAGCAGCGGGGTCACATTCCGCTCATCCCTTCCATCCGCTATGGCACTTGTTTAGAATGTTTGTTCAGATATGGCGGAGCCAATACCCAAATAATAGAGCAAAGATTAATTGAGTAGTTGTGATTTTTATAAATGTTATTATTAATTATTTGAGTTGAGTGACACTGAGCTATACATGAAAGCGTTCATAAAGTTGTCAGGTGATGTCGTCCTTGAACACGAAAAACATGTTGAAATGTAAATAATGTAGACTTTTTGTGTTTATTAGGAAATTGTTGACATATTTAAAATACCGGATGGCGCCACCAGCCTTTCCTTTCTTGTTGTCCTGGCTACCGCTGGAGGGCGCTGGCCGTCTTTTTCCAATTTTTCACCGGTTTGCATAGCAAGTTTAATGATTCACTCTCCGCCTCGTGGGCATCAAGATCGGTCGTGTTTTCGCTGCTCCTCACTTCACCTTCCTTGCTTCGCTCTTCACTTCAGTTCAGTTCAAATTGAAGATTCGTTATGGAAAGTGCAAGTTTGCCGTCCACGACTCCGCCGTCACTCTCCGCCTCGAGGGAAGCATCAAGATCAGCCGTGTTTTCGCTGCTCCTCACTTCACCTTCCTTGCTTCGCTCTTCACTTCAGTTCAAATTGAAGATTCGTTATGGAAAGTGCAAGTTTGCCGTCCACGACTCTGCCGTCACTCTCCGCCTCGAGGGAAACATCAAGATCAGCCGTGTTTTCGCTGCTCTTCTAGGACACTTCACTTCACTTCAGCCCAAATTGAAGATTGGATATGCAAAGTGCGGGTTTGCCGTCCACGACTCCGCTGTCACTCTCAGCTTCTTTGGATTGAAAGGTAAGCGATGATGAAAAATGAAATTTACCAAATATGTTATTTCCATTCATGAAATTTACCGAATAGGGCATTTTCCATTCATGAAATTTACCGAATA